>JAWQFJ010028600.1:7500-55000 GCA_034096865.1 Theodoxus fluviatilis
TCGGGAGACCTTCCTTCCTTGATCCGCCGTCTTTGTCCCAGGACCCCTGCTCGGTCTCTGGACTCTCTAGCGGCCCCGACAAGAACAAAACGCTCTCTCGGAAAAAGTTGATTAAAGTTAAATTCCTGCTTTTTGCCACTTGCATGTGTCCGGGGACCATGGGGAATAAGAAAGAGCCGATTTCCATGGCGGGAGCAGGGCAAGCCATTGTTTTTGCCGCGCGGGTTTGGCGTGCCTGAAAGGCTATTGATTTTTAAGCGGCGTGTCGGATGCGAGAGTGACGTTCCTTTGTTTTAGCGGCCTTCCTATGCCTGCTGGAGAAAAGGCCCGTTTTGATGCCACACCCGCCCAAATGCCCGGCATGGGGCCCCGAGCTGCCGAATTAATAGAAGGTAATTTGATTGTGTTAAACTTAAGGGTGAGAAAATGAAATGAAGAACTGTTTGTGGGACTTTTTTTCGGTTCCTGCAAGCTCGATTTGTGTCAATAGAGAGAAAGCGGTCTCACTGTTTGATCAAGGTTTGAGGATTTGATTTCAGTTCATCGGGTACCTTGTACGTCCCATATCTGTGTGGAAGATAACTTAAAGGATCTTAAAATTGTTTTCTTCGCAAGAAACTTCATTATGTCCTCTGGTGCTTTTCGCACCCGTCTAGACTGAAGCTGATGCTGGCCTTCGGCCTGAAACTGAGAGAAAAAAAGGAGTTTGTTTTCCAATGGACTTACGACACTTGGTACAAGAGGATTAGGATACAAAGCCTTTGTGTGGAGTGGGAAACGATGAAATGAAGTTTTTTCTGCTCAGAATTTCATTTCACGGTTGATACCCTTTGTCAATCTGGCCCGGTCCGTGTCGCGGCGGATCCGTCTGCCTGCGTTGATTAAGATTGAAGTGATCAGATCCCTCCTCCGCCTCCCCTCCCTTCCCACCCCCACACTATCATTTCCTGTGCCTCCTCCCCCCCACCCCCCACCCCATCCTTCCTGTGCCTCCTTCCCACCTCCACCCCATCCTTCCTGTGCCCCCTTCCCACCTCCACCCCATCCTTTCCTGTGCCCCCTTCCCCCCCCCATCCCATCCTTCCTGTGCCCCCTTCCCACCCCCACCCCATCATTTCCTGTGCCTCCTCCCCACTCCCTTCCATCCTTCCTGTGCCCCCTTCCCTCACACACCCCATCCTTTCCTGTGCCCCCTTCCCTCCTCCACCCCACATCCTTTCCTGTGTCCTCCTTTACCCGTATTCCCTGTCCCTTGACAATGGAGGTTGTGCCTGCCACCTCCGTTCTGTGGTTTTCCCGTGCGAAAAAATGTTTTCCTGCAACTTTACCGCAGTAAATCTGAATCGTTTTATCCTTTCTGTTGTACATTAGAGCGCTAATCACATTTGTAGTTTACAAACTGGTGACGATTGTACGTAGCGATTTGGAACTAAGACCTCCTATTTTGTTATCGGACTGTAGAACACTGCTACAGCATGTTATCGGACTGTAGAACACTGCTACAGCACTAAAGCGACATTTTCTAAAATGACATTTTTAAATGTATACTAAATTTGTCATCGGAATAAATGGCAAAAGCAACGATATGCTGCTGTGGTCTGTACTATATGAGCCTTGCTTTGTCGTGCGACATCAGAGGATGGAGGCAAAATGTTTCAGGACGTTGGCAGGCTAAATGGAATAGTGGAGGATATAGAGGGAAGGAAAGGGGAACTGGACGCCGGGCACCTGTAGGAAAGGGAAGGAAGGGTGTGGACGCCATGAAAGAGCCGTCAGACTGCCAGGCTGCATTCAACTTCTGGTCATGCGCAATGATTGCAGCAGACCTGACACGCATCAGCGTCTAGCCATCTTCAGCTCACCTGGCACATCAAGTTTGGGCCGCCGCATTTGTCAAATTTTCTCGCATTCACCCCGTCTGTCCGTCCGTCCGTCCGTCCGTCCGTCCGTCCGTCCGTCGGTACGTCCGTCCGTCCTTTCTCTCTCTCTCTCTCTCTCTCTCTCTCTCTCTCTCTCTCTCTCTCTCTCTCTCTCTCTCTCTCTCTCTCCCTCTTTCGCTCTCGCTTGCTCTCTAGCACTTTGTAACGCTTTCTCTCTCTCTCTCTGTGTCTCTGGCTGGCTGGCTGTCTGTCTGTCTGTCTGTCTGTCTGTCTGTCTCTCTCTCTCTCTCTCTCTCTCTCTCTCTCTCTCTCTCTCTCTCTCTCTCTCTCGCTGTATGTGTGCATGCGTGCGTGCGCGCGCGCGCGCGCGCGTGTGTGTGTGTGTGTGCGTGAGACAGAGAGAGAAAGAAAAGGAAATAGACAGACACAGAATGAAGGAAGAACTTTACTGCTAAAGACTTGTTCTAATAGTGCGATGCTTAAGTTTACTTCGACAACGGGCGCGTTTGTTAGGCGCTAAATCTCGAGAACTAGACGTTGCCTACTTTCCTCGCTCATTAGGAGGGACTCGCCGTGAAGGAGCGGGAGCTCCGGAGTTCCCTCGCTGTGTCTCGCTGCAGAGGCCCGGATGTACTAAAATTCCGGAGACCGTGCAATTGGAATGCCGCTGATAGAAGGCAGCGCCATAATGCGCTTCTCAGGGTCCGAGAATGGAATGTGTACGTACATGGAAATATTTGCTGTTCGAGTGTTCATTTGTAAATTTTGAGAAGTAGGTGTATATGTTATTTCTGGACATACTCTGCCCAAAAAACTTTTCTCGCTTGCAAACATGCTACACCATACGCGTACGCTCTATGAATTATGTCCCTTGAATTGATCGAAATAAATCGAGGCATAAAATTTTCCACAAAATTGTCTACAGTTGAATCCGGGTTGCTTTTTTTCCGTTGAAAAAGTTCCCGTGCCATTCGATGTGACACCATGGTATGTTCTCTTGGACCTCCGCTTTGCCAGTTGATGATTGGCCGTTTTTTAGCTGTAGGAGAGTCTTGCTCTCCCTCGACTAGCCATCGAGGGAGAATCTCGAGATTCTACGCCTAACAAACGTGCCCGATGTTTCAACGAGCCACATATAATTTGGGGACTTGCGGCAAGTGTCCAAAGTACGTCATGGACGTCGAGATACATGTGCCTTGAAGTCCACTGTCCGTCCATGTCCTTGTGGCCGATGCTGCATCCTGATTGGCTGGTCAGGTCACACGGATATTTCGCGCGTAGAGACCTAATTTTTCGTGCACTTGAAAATGGACGAGCGATGTCCGCCATTTGTCCTTCTGTTTGCGAGCAAAAACGGTCGTTTCTTAAATGACGCAGAAACTAAGAAGTATTCAAAGAACAATATTAATTCATCAAACCAATATGTAAGATACGTCAACATTTCATTTCAACTGCTAACTGAGTTTCGGTCACGTAGCAACATGATGCTTGCTACCTGCCTATCATGTTACTCAGTGATGCCGCAGTGGTGTGCATGTATTCACTCCAGTCGACTGCAGCGTATTCTAATGCGACAGTTCCCACTTACAAGATCACTTGAGTGCACTTCGGCCTCCTTCACATCGGGTACTACGTCCGATTGAGAGAGAGAGAGAGAGAGAGAGAGAGAGAGAGAGAGAGAGAGAGAGAGAGAGAGAGAGAGAGAGAGAGAGAGAGAGAGGGTGTTCTGACTTGTCGTCTTAGCGTGCAATGCTTGAGTGCGTGATTTTTTTATAACGTAAAGAGGTAAGTGATTCTTCGATTAGTAACAACAACAGCTTTCAGGCTGACACGACTCAAATTTTTATACCGGCGAATGCCGTGCGCTAGTCTGTTTTGTTTTTGGTATATTTTGACCTCTTCCCACAGATGTTGGTGTTCGGGCAGACAACTGTCAGTTGTATATTCACCTCGACACTGCCAGACTTAACGACTGCTGTTCTCCCATAACGGTGATTTGCGTACTACGACAATAGTTGTTAGATTATCACTCGTATACAATATACGTTAATGCGCATCGAGACAGCTGGCGTGAGCGGCCGTGACATTTTAGGCAATAACGTGAGAAATATTGCGTGTTGTCGAGTGGATAAGGGTGTTCTCTGCTGTAACTTGCACACCTGCAGTGTACCTGGCTTGTTGCTGTAACGTCATGTGTGCAGATGCAGCACGTAGACAAGGCGAGGGTGTCGGCACCGCGATGATGACTCGCCCTTGCAGGAGGTCTGCAGACTCCACGGACAGACCGCTGCCTGCAACGTGCTGCTGTTAAACCAGAAATGCTTCCTGCCGTGTTTTTCTGAGCGTGTGTTTTTCATGTTCAGTAGAATCTCAAGTGCAATCTGCCTAGGTACGATTATGTGTGAGAGCGGTTCAAAGAAGACAAAGGGTTGGGTGTGATGTCGACTTGAACAGCAAAGACGTTGATGGTGACAGTGGGTTTTCATAGATGATGGTTGCAAGCGGACAAAAGAGGAGGAAATTTTGAACGGAATAATCGCAGATGTCACATTATTGTGCTAGTGGACTTGTACTGTACAGAAAGCGTTTGATAGAGCTTGCCTGAGACATACATCTCTTTGAATTAGTTTTGAAATTTAATTCAGTGAGCCAGTCAGCACGGAATTCAGCAAATGAAACGCAGCACACAGTACTCCTGTGTGATATAATTGGTGCAAACGTCAATGGCGAACCTAATCACGCTTTCTCTTCTTCTGCGATCTGCGCAGTTTGCCCAGGACGGCCATTTGGAGTCGGCGACTTAGCCCTGACTGTTAATTGGGTGCAAATGTCGCCAACGTTGTTGCCTTTTATCCTCCTTCAAACGCACCCTTGTTCCGAGAGAGTCCCATTTGCCTCCGGGTTCAAATTCATCCCCACTGTTTTGTCTCCCTGAGTGGCTGCCTTTGTGGGCACTAGGGGCAACACTGCAGCACTCAGCGTCCATCTGCAGATGTCACGGCCTGCCTGGCCATTGGCTGCCGCTCTCCACAGAGTCGCCACCAGCACAGCAGGTGTGTTTGCACTGGGGACTAGTGGCCACCCCACCTTATGCCGTGGGAGAGGCAGCACGCGCAGCGTTCTTGGCAGTGATACAATTCCTGGTTGCAGAGAAAACACCGCCTCCCCATTCACGGAGTCGCTTTCGGAAGTAAAACGTTCTCGGCGTGAACCTCGCAACGGCGTTTCCTAGTCACTGCACCCAGTGGGTTTTCTCATTCTTTTGCCCTTTTGTATTCCGCGGTTTCAAGTCCAAGATCTTGATTATGGACGGCCATGAAACGTATTCCTAGACTTTGCAATTCCGATGAGGTCTGTTGAGCCATAAAGGGTCGTGATACATTCGCTGGCTGCGAGTAGTGAGTGGAAAATAATTAGATGTCTTGCAACCATTCTCCGTCTGGAGTCAATGACATCAATTGAAGAGAGCCCAAAGCATGCTTGCGTAAATAGCATGTACTCGAGCTTTGTACACTTGCTCCAGTGCTACAGTTTTAAGCATTGCGGAGGTTATACTCTCCAGTACTACAGTTTAAGCATTGCGGAGGTTATACTCTCCAGGGCCCGTATTCACAACGGCGATTTATCTTTTTAACACTCGATTTATCCCCTAGCCCCGCGTTATCTTGATCGGTTAGATAAGGTACGCTCGTCAGAGGATCCTAGGTTGCGCTTTGCTATATATACTGGTTTCCAGCCAAGGGAGAGCGGAACAGGCAGTTGGAATCGTCTGAGTTTAGAGATAAATCGGAGTTAATATAAATCGCCGATAAATCGCCGTTGTGAATACGGGCCCAGTACTACAGTTTAAGCATTGCGGAGGTTATACTCTCCAGTACTACAGTTTAAGCATTGCGGAGGTTATACTCTCCAGTACTACAGTTTAAGCATTGCGGAGGTTATACTCTCCAGTACTACAGTTTAAGCATTGCGAAGGTTATACTCTCGTTTAGGACTGTCGAAGTATAGAAATGGAGTCGAAATGTTGAAGGAACGGAACTAAGGGCATTGGAGTACATGCTCGCGCCCTTGTCAGAGAGAGAGAGAGAGAGTGAGAGAGAGAGAGAGAGAGAGAGAGAGAGAGAGAGAGAGAGAGAGAGAGAGAGAGAGAGAGAGAGAGAGAGCATTACTTACCATTGTAAGCTATGCTTTAGGTACTACTCCTGTTTATATGGGAATATGGCGAAAATTAAGTCAGCTTTTGACACGAATGGAAAAACGTTCACACAACGTATGAATAACAGGCTGTTTCACATCTGGGGTTAGTAAGTCCCCTAGCACGGTCGCTGACTGTGTAGATGTAGATGACTAATTACACTCCTCAGCCATTCATTTGCCTGGCTCTGGGCCTGGGTGACGGGCGACTAGAGAAGGGAGGGGCCAAAGTCCTCTCTTCCACCAACCGCTAATCCCCGTCATAAAGCTTGCATGACCTTTGACTCCACCGACCAGGTTTCAGAACGCGCGGGACCTTTGCGAAGTAAGGTTGACCTCCCCTGCCGACCTTGACACGTGACAGTGACAAGCCGAGAGATGGCGTTCTCGCCAAAGTGACGATTATGAAAGGGAAAATGCTCGTTTAATTCCTGCTATTCACGTAGAACGAAGTGACTGGAATTGTCTCCCCTGCTACCGGTGCAAGGCGCAATGCACACACTGATTTGAGAAGGGAGATGCTCACGAGTCGTCTAAGTAAAAATAAAACGTCAGCTGAACTGCATTGCATCTACTTCTCATAGTCAAGGCTCCCTGTGGGTTGGGGGTCAGAATAGACCCACCATGTATCCCTACGCAATTCGTAAGAGGCGAATAAATAGGGACATCGCGACTAGATTTGCACATTAAACCATATAGTGATTGTTGTGCATAATGGCCTTACATGGCCTTCAAAGGCTGATAGGTCATAAAACTCTATTGATCCGTCCATCCATCCATCCATCCATCCATCCATCCATCCATCCATCCATCCATCCATCCATCCATCCATCCATCCATCCATCCATCCATCCATCCATCCATCCATCCATCTCATAGTCAAGATTTTTTTAATTAGCCTAACAAGCTCATATGTACCGTTGTTCTTCGCACCTACCCGCTGGTTTTCATCTCAAACCATCCTTACACTGCCCTCATCTCTCCGACTCCTTAACACCACCCCTCCCCCCCTTCTTCTTTCTTGTACTCTCATCTCTCCAACTCCCTAACACCACCCCCTCCCCCCCTTCTTCTTTCTTGTACTCTCATCTCTCCAACTCCCTAACACCACCCCCTCCCCCCCTTCTTCTTTCTTGTACTCTCATCTCTCCAACTCCCTAACACCACCCCCTCCCCCCCTTCTTCTTTCTTGTACTCTCATCTCTCCAACTCCCTAACACCACCCCCTCCCCCCCTTCTTCTTTCTTGTACTCTCATC
This sequence comes from Theodoxus fluviatilis, assembly GCA_034096865.1. Taxonomy (NCBI): domain Eukaryota; kingdom Metazoa; phylum Mollusca; class Gastropoda; order Cycloneritida; family Neritidae; genus Theodoxus; species Theodoxus fluviatilis. The sequence goes on from JAWQFJ010028600.1 coordinate 14,833, forward strand.
TCTCCAACTCCCTAACACCACCCCCTCCCCCCTTCTTCTTTCTTGTACTCTCATCTCTCCAACTCCCTAACACCACCCCTCCCCCCCTTCTTCTTTCTTGTACTCTCATCTCTCCAACTCCCTAACACCACCCCCTCCCCCCCTTCTTCTTTCTTGTACTCTCATCTCTCCAACTCCCTAACACCACCCCCTCCCCCCTTCTTCTTTCTTGTACTCTCATCTCTCCAACTCCCTAACACCACCCCCTCCCCCCCTTCTTCTTTCTTGTACTCTCATCTCTCCAACTCCCTAACACCACCCCCTCCCCCCCTTCTTCTTTCTTGTACTCTCATCTCTCCAACTCCCTAACACCACCCCCTCCCCCCCTTCTTCTTTCTTGTACTCTCATCTCTCCAACTCCCTAACACCACCCCCTCCCCCCCTTCTTCTTTCTTGTACTCTCATCTCTCCAACTCCCTAACACCACCCCCTCCCCCCCTTCTTCTTTCTTGTACTCTCATCTCTCCAACTCCCTAACACCACCCCCTCCCCCCCTTCTTCTTTCTTGTACTCTCATCTCTCGGGCATCTCATTTCTAGGCCCCATCTCTCGGGCATCTCATTTCTAGGCCCCATCTCTCCTTCATAATTCTTCTTCGGCTTCCCTCGTGAATGCTTATTTTATATGGTCATAGTCAGCTCTCAACTTAATGAAAACTGTTAATTGAATTTGTAATTTCCTCTTAAATTGTCTGGTATTTCACTTAAGTAACAGGTTTCGAAGCATGTCTTTTCTTTTGGCTATTGTCCTGTTTAAAATGCTGCTATTAAAAACAGTGTATAGCCCTTAATGTTTTGCCACTTGGCCGATGGGTTGTGTGACTCGCAAATTCTGTAAACGTTTATTATTGTTTTCATCTTCAACTTCCATTACAACTCATCGTGTCATTTGAATTTCCAAATGCTTCAAAATGCATGAAACAAACACAAACACACACACACACACACACACACACACACACACACACACACACACACACACACACACACACACACACACACACACACATACACACACACACACACACACACACACAAAAGCACGAACACACCAATGGTTTCTCTACATCCACTTCTCTCCACCTCACCCGTACCCCAATGCAGGCGTCGTGCTCGTCTCAGCTTTTGTCCCTCATCCCTCCGATGTGGCGGCTGCATGCAATGGGGAGTGTACCCACGGTGAGGGAAGGACACACTAAATTTTCCGTGGAAAGTCCCCATTGGAAGCCACCTTATCCATGCATGAATGGAGGAAAGGAGTGGGGCATGAAGAATGCCTTGAATGTGAAGCCCCAGGTAAGAACACCACGCGCGCCGTCTCACTGCCTGTCCCTGCTCACCGTGTCTGACTGAGGGTCGGTGGAGATGGGGAAAGCTGACTCGGGTGCGTCTTCCGCAGAATCGGGTTTTACCCCGGACTGCGGCAGACAGACCGCCTGTCAATGTGATCACAGAGCGCGACACAGATGAAGCCGTAGATTGGACAGACGTAAGCTAACGGTATGTTTGCACTCGGTGTCCATGTGTACATCTCTCACCCAATAACGCTGTGACTTACTATAGTGATTAGCTCGGCTCCTTTCAGATTGTGTTTCTGCCCAAACTGTAGGTGTGAGCGGAAGGATCCTCGTCAGTAGTTCACCTCTACTGTGTGATCTTCAGCCAATGAATATTTACGGTCCTCCCTTTTCAACAAAATGAAGAGGCAGGTAGAGATTAAAACAACAGCGCTTAACTTTACCCAAGTGAAAAAAGCTAGTTGATTCTTCTCACTCATGGTGGTGAAGAAAATGTGTTTTTCCATTGGTTTGCGTCGGCTCCCACCGCGAGCAGCATTAAGCAAGAACAGCAGTAGGCCTATATCTTGGTGTGAGCTGTACATGTAGAAGACATTAAGGCTTGTGAGCTGCACGGCCAGGGCCCTTGCCTCATTCCTGCAGACATGTCACATCGTCGTTGCTGATCTGCCGTAGTTAAGCGAACCGTCTTTTAGCATGACTTTTTTAATGGATGCTTGTTCAAACAGTCCCTTCGCTGGTGAGAAGAATAACCTTTTTCAATCTCATAGAAGTAATCCCCCCCCCCCCCCCTTCGCTGGTGAGAAGAATAACCTTTTTCAATCACATAGAAATAATCCCCCCCCCCCTCCCCCTGCGACTTTTACTCTTTCACAGACATACATGCACATGTGTTTATGTGTCATGTGTAGAATTGCTTTCCCAATTGAAGCTGTAGCCTGGTACACCCTGATTTGGCGGTCGGAAATGGTGTGGAAAAAAGGTACAAGATTAGAGGGCCACCGTAAATCAGTCTTGTTGGCGTTATTTAGGTAATGCTCTTATCTCAGTTGTCTCATAAGTCTTTACTACCTCATCTTCTCTAAAGGGAAGAAGGGTGTCGAGACTACATTAAATTGTTGAGAGTGAAATAAAAACACCTTCAAAAACCCCGAGTTTCCGCTTCAAAAGTATGGTTTTATATATATTGCTGGCAGTGTGGACACGGTGTTCATTTTTACGACAACGCCGAGATAAGGAGGACATACATCACATGTGGCTGTACTTTGCCGTTGCCCTGAACATACGTTTCCCTGTGGGTTGGGGGTGAAAATAGACCTACCGTCTTTCCCAAGGCTATTCAAGAAAGGCAAATGACAAGGGAAACCATGTCTTCACTTGCTCTTCCTCCAACCTGCTCAAGCGATTTTCGTGATCAGTGGCCTTACATAACATACAAAGACAGATAGACCATAAAAACTATTCATCCATCCGTCCATCTATCCGTAAGAACACGCCTCTGAGACTCCCTTTTCTAAACCTGTCTGCCTCCTTGTCTCCTTGTGCCCCCCACCCCCACCCCCACCCCCGAGTGTGTGTGTGTGTGTGTGTGTGTGTGTGTGTGTGTGTGTGTGTGTGTGTGTGTGTGTGTGTGTGTGTGAGAGTGGGGGGGGTGGCTACAGAGCAGGACGATGTTTGTTGGATGGGGCACTATAGAGCCCAGGCGGCGCCATGGGGAGTGTGGCCTGGTCTGGCTGTAAAATGCCCCCAAACACGGGGCCCTGCCTCCCCAGCCCCCTGTTTGCCTGCCGCCCCCCTCCCCCCCTCTGTAAACTGCTTCTGTCAACAGCTCCGTAATTCCATCACGCGTGACTCTGTCTCTCGCCCTCCCTAGGGTTTTGGCGCTCCGGTGTCCTGCCTTCACTGGGAGTGGACTCTCCTCGCCACCGGGGTGTCCCGCTCAACCACGGCCGCCATCGGGCCTCGGTGTCGGCTGATTTGTCAATACTTGTTAGGCGTCGGGAGAGCGGTGTAATGTCTAGGGGCTGTAGGCAAGCGGTGCTTGAGAGGTGCCAAAGGAAAGCGCGCCGTGCTCTCGACATGGGCTTGGGTTTACCCGCAGCACGCAGCAATCGCTTGACTGTGAACCGTGGTGTTCCAGCGATTTAAGAGGAATTGTATACTCTGATTCAGTATTAGGTGGCCGAGAGGAAGAGGGAGACGATAGCGGCGAGGAGGAGGAGGAGGAGGAGGAGCTCGTCCAGTAAGATCAAGAACAGAATCATAAATGGAATTAGTCGACGGAATGGTAAGTCTACTGGAAGAATATGACCTCTACACCTGAATTTCGTCACCTTGAGAGCAAAGCTGGAGGATGAATACGTGGGTGAGGGTTGGAGAAAGGATAGATTCTGGGAGAAAGCAGTGGCTGAGGAGACAAAGGACAGAGAGGGTGGCAGGTAAAGGTGTGAAAACCACAGTTCTACTTCCAGGCCGACAGCAGTGGTTCATTAGCTACTCCATCCTGTCCTGCCCTGCTTGATCGCTCATCTGTAATATTCTCTCTTTCACCCTGCCTCTCATTTCCTCCTTTGTCTGTCTGTTTCTCTGTCTGCCTGCCTGCCTGTCTGTCTGTCTGTCTGTCTGTCTGTCTGTCTGTCTGTCTGTCTGTCTGTCTGTCTGTCTGTCTGTCTGTCTGTCTGTCTGTCTGTCTGTCTGTCTGTCTGTCTGTCTGTCTATGTGCGTGCGTGCGTGCGTGCGTATGTGTGTTTGTCCAAATGGCTAGTAATGAAATGGATAATTTTGATATGCCTATGGATACGCTGGATTTTGGAGGAACATTTCGTTTGTTACCGGATCGACGCCAGGTGGATGGGAAAAAATCTGCAGTCTCGTCAAAACGAAAAAGATGCAGTCTCATATATGCGGCAAAGCAGTAAGAATGATGTAGGCCTACATATCCAAAATGTGCACGTTCAGAGTGCGGCGAAGAAAGCGCACAGGAAGAGACATTGCGGAAGGGCGCGTGACGGGCACCCATTGCAAGAGAACAGCGTATACAGCTGTCAAGCTGTTCAGCAATTAATGAACTTGTCTTGGAAGGGGCTGCGCGGACCTCCATGCTGCAAGGTAGGGGTGGAGCGGGGAAGAGGATCTGGGCCAGGGTGTGGGAGGAAGGAGTGTGCTGGGGAGAAAGGAGTCTGCAGACTGAGAGGAAGGCGGGGAGGAGGGGCACCAGTGCAAACTCACTTCACCACGTCTCTCCCCCACGCCTCCCCAGTGGGCGTGCCGGGTCGCTCCCTCAGTTGACCCGCCGTCCTTGACCCTTACAGTACTAAGTTGCCTTGTCTAGAGTGTCTGTCTGCCTTGGACTTTCGTGCATGCTCTCTCTCTTTCTCTCTCTCTCTCTCTCTCTCTCTCTCTCTCTCTCTCTCTCTCTCTCTCTCTCTCTCTCTCTCTCTCTCTCGCTCGCTCGCTCTCGTGTGTGTGTGTGTGTGTGTGTGTGTGTGTGTGTGTGTGTGTGTGTGTGCGTGCGTGCGTGCCTTTGTGTCTGTCCGTCAGGTGATCGGTGGGCCTGCTATGTTTCGCTCCGCTATCAAGCACAGTCTGAAAAAACGCATATGCGACCAGTTAGGAGGAGGAGAGGCAGACAAAGGAAAAGATGGGAGGACAACGTCTCAGAATGGACAGGGATGAGGCTCAGCGAAGCCTTGAGACAGTCCTAGAGGCGAGAGGAATGGAGAGAACTGGTTGCCAGATCATCTGTGGTGCCCCAACGGTCGTCCAGACCACGGGACAAGTGAAGAAGTGAAGTGAAGAAGAACCCATCATGTATGCAATCGCGATCATTTTGCATCCCCGACAATCTGCGATTTGCATCACGTGAAAATGGAATAGTGACAGCCGTAATACTAACCACCTCCTCATGCCCCAGCTTGGCCTTGAGTTCGTTGTTGCTTGGTTGTTGCGTGTGGGTCAGTACGTACATTGCACTATCATTCAAACCTATCGCTGCAAGCATTTGGGCACGATGCAGTTCAAGAAAAGCAGAAACGGAAGTGCCAAAGGCAGAAATGACGTAATAAAACGTTTTTGTATCCGAATGAATCGCTAGTTTATGAAATTGAATTCGTACTCACCCTGTGCTTTGAAGTTTGAAAAAGTTACAAAGCTTCTGAAAGTAACTGCGAGTGAGACGCGAGTGACTTCCTACCATTGCAGTTCTATCCGCTGCATCAGTGCGCCGTCTAGTTACTTTCTGCAGATGTGAAGGAGAGACGGAGTGTTTGTTTATGACCCAGGATTCCTTAATTGCGGATGTGCCCGTTGTTGCCTGTCATCGAGTGTGCAGCGCGCCACGTGAGCAGAAGTAACATTAGGCATTTATTCTGATTCCGCACTCCATACTTCTCGGGCGAGCAGAGCCGTGAATACATAATGTATCTGGAAGTAGGTCGTTGGCATGCATTGCCACGCCCGTAAAAATGCACTTGCACACTTTGATACATGCAGCCAACGGACAATTTATTCACGGAAACTGAACCAGATACCATACCCTTTTTCTTCGCTCCCTCTTCACCCCAACCCAACCATCAACATACCCACTCCCCTAACGAAACATATCCCTGCCCCAACCTCGTCCCCCACCTTACGATCCCCCCCCCCCCCCCCCCCCCATCACCACCATTCCCACCCCCACCCCACCCGCGATCCCTTCCCACCCACAGTGTCTTCATGGGGAGACGTCTTGAAGAATGCTGCCAATTGTTTGATGGCGTGATGTGGTTGGAAGGGAGGAGGCGAGGTTGTTTTGACAGGAGCTGACAGAGCCGCTGTAGGATTGCCACGGTGGATGGCCTTTAATTGGCGCCCGCAATATGATCCAGCCGTGCGCCTCCCCGAGGCAGCTGATCTTGACCCCTGCAGACTGGAAGGCAAGAGCCAAACAAGCAGGGTGCCAGCGGTGGCTCCACACTCCACACCCTGACGACAGCGACAGATGGCGGTTGGAGAGAAATCCGGAGAGACGTCAACTGCCTTGTACCATAGAGTGCTTAGGGACGTGGATCGTTTGCGGCCATGATAGACTGGATTTGGTGAAACAGACTGATGCAGTTTTGTGTTCCAGGGGCCATGATGAAGTGTTGGCAACATTGAACTGTACATTACTGTTTGGGTGACGAATAATCGAGATAGACTTGCACCAGTAGACATTCCTCTCTCTCTCTGTGTCTCTCTCTCTCTGTCTCTCTCTCTCTGTCTCTCTGTCTCTGTCTCTCTCTCTCTCTCTCTCTCTCTCTCTCTCTCTCTCTCTCTCTCTCTCTCTCTCTCTCTCTCAACACCCCCCCCCTCCACCTTCTTCTCTCTACCCATCCCCCCCCACCCCCTTTCTCCTCTCTTTCTTTTTTTCCTTTCTGTAAACTTGCATTTCCTAATTCGAACATTACTTAGCCGAAATTCATCCTGAGGTCATAACTCGAAACTGTCTCCCGCTCTTGCAATCGCTATGCTCCAATGATGCATGGAGCACAGCTGAAACACACCATGTTCGCCCCCAGTAACAGTCCGGAAAGTCAGCTTCCTCGTCTCCGATATTCTCCATCCCCCATCTCCCCTCCTTTTGCTCATCTGAAAGAACTTTATTCACTGTTTACAAGGACGCAACACATGAAAAAAGGACGTAAATGTATGTACATGAACAGGATCAAGACTAACATCCAGTCTTGCGACTTAAACGCGCACGAATTTAGAGGCTGATCGAGTTATTCTCGAGACCGAACAGTCAGTTACTTTCTTCGCACCCGTGCTGCTTGCTCGTGCTGGTCCAGCCTTGTTGATGATGACCTGCTGCGAGTCCTCGTGCTGCCCGCGTGGCCCGAGATGTCGCCGGGTTTGTTGTGTCTGGCGGCGGCTGGGTGACGGTTGACCTGTGACGGGGCTGGAGCGGATGGATTCTCAGCTGCTGGTGAAACCAGCGTCTGACGACTTGTGCACGATCGCTCCCCGGTAACATCTCGGCTTTGGGTCACGGGAAGCCTCACGCTTGGCCGACGACATGATCGCGAACGCGTTGCCCCTCGCGATTGCCAGCGAGATTCTCTGGAACAGGAACTGTGTCTGGCGCGGGTCATCTGTCGACAGTGCAATCCGCTGGCCGATCTCTCGGATAAGTTCCGTTGCTGCCGGTCCGACGACTCCGGTAGTTTCAACAGCGAACGGGACGAAGTGGTACCGTTCCGAGATAGAGGCGTACTTCCTCCTTTTCGAACCTTCGGCGGTCCGGCAGGCGTGCCCTGGGTCGATGGCAGAGTCTGTCATTGAAGACGGCGCAAAAGAATCAGAGCAGGTGGCGTCCCAAACAAGTGACTTGCCGTTCTTGAATGGGAATACCGTCATGCCGTCGGGGCGTCGCCCATCTCCTCTGTCAAGACCAACCGGTTCCATAACGGAATACAGGCCTGCGGAGTCGAGCGACCGTTTGATGACGTCGTTGAGAGCGGCGTGGCGTGGGAATCTCCCGGCACTGTAGCGGCATGAAAGCGGGTGCAAGCCGTAGGTGTCGACTGTCTTGCCGCATCGACAGGGATGGCTCTGGCACATCTGCTGGCCGAGGCGGAGAGAGACAGCAATCCTGAGCGTCTCGTCGTCTAGGAGGGTGCCGAGAGATGTGGCGGGAATGGCGTGTAACCAGCATCCGCTGTTGGGTTGTGCGGCCGAGCCCAGACAAACCAAACGATGCTGGTTAAGACGGGGTCTGAGCTCGTTCGCGACAGCTCGACTGGCAGTGCGATCCCAACTGTGCTGGGATTCCGGGATCTCGGCATATGGGAGCCCCTTCTGTCTCCAACGGCCGAGAGCGTCCTCTGCGTCCACTGGAGATGAATCGTCGTCCGTGTTTCGGCCGAGGATGGCTTTGACGAGCCGCTTGCTGGAGTAGACAGAGGCCAGGAAAGCAGGGAGTGCCAAGTCGCTGGCGGTCCTAAGGCCTATGCCCCCCTCGGCCAGTGGTAGCGTCGCTTGTCGCCAGCCCGTGTCGTCGAAAGCGATGTTGAGGAGGCGTTCGGCGGCCTCTTTCAGGACGGTGTCAAACTCGAGGAGCTCTGCCTCGGCGGTGTATGCTCGGCAGCTTCGGAGTGTGTAAAGGAGCTTCGGCGCCGCGAAGCAATTCCTGAGAAGGAACAGGGCAGGATGCGAATCGAGGTATTCGAGACGGGTCGTCATGGAGCGCAGATCATCTGTCTTTTTTGCTATTGTAGCCGACGTCGCGATCGCACTGATTGGTGAGCCCAGCAGTTCCAGATGGTCCAGCTCGGTCACTCGGACACCAGGCAGGACAGGCCAAAAATTGGCCAAGTGGGCGGTGAATTGCTCCGCGGGGAAACCAACATTGACGATTTCCGACTTAGCCGGGTTGACCTCCAAGCCGAGGGAACTCAGCCTGCGAACGGCAGTTTCGACATCGAGCAGAACGGAGGCAGGGTTTCCACCAATCGTGGCGTCGTCCAGGTACCACATGTTCAGGTCGGACGTGAGACCACGGGCGACTTCGTCGACTGTGGCGGCAAACAGCATAGGTCCCAAGGGGTCTCCCTGTTGAACGCCGGTAGCCGACTCGATCTCCTTGCCGTCGGCGAGAACGGTAGTGGGGCGATGATAGGCCAGGTGTACGAGTGGATAGGCTTCCGGTGCCCGTTTTAAGCAAGCTTCGAGAAGTCGGTCTCTGCGGACGCTGTTGAATGCGTTTCTCATGTCGAGCTTCACGACGACTGCCGGGCCGGCATCCCTTGTCCCCGAATGACGGCGCCCACAACTAAAGCTGCAGGTTGGCCGTGGACGGTGCGGAAGAAGGAGGGTATCGCGAAGGGACGTAGGGACAGGGCAACTTGGGTTCATGCTGGACATGGTCAGCGGCATCACAGGAAAGGCAATGACGAAATTCTCCCAGACTGGTACAGCGGTCACTGGAGTTGCAAACTGCCGTTCATAGAGTGGCTGTGGGGAATGTGGGGACGCTCTGATTGGACCGTCGCCTGGCGTCAGCGTACTTGTAAATGACGGGAAGTAAAGGGGTCCATAACTCTCAGCAAGGCTTCTCCCCTCTGTTCACCATTTGACTCTGTGAGGACACAGCTTCAACTGTTCAGTGCATGCTTGTCCTTGACGCCGATCTAGCTGTTGGGGAGTTTTTATGTCGGTTCTCGGAATCTGCGGTGAATTTGCCGTCTTGCTCAACAACATTTAGAGTAAACATTTAGACAAATCATGCCGACTTCAAGGCGAATTCATGTAAATATTCTGTCGGTGCTTTCCCGTCGACCATTCAGAAGAATCTTTTCTTCGAAGCAGACGTCCTGCGTTTTTTTGCGTAGGGCGCGATCTTTAAAGGGTCAGTAGTCTTGATCTTGCAGAAATATTTTGCGCGAGTTTTTCATACTCGTCTGGCTCTTTTCCACTTGTGAGCAGTTTTCTCGTGGTGCAAGGTTCCCGCTTCCGCTTTCTTTTTTTCATGTCTGAAGGTCTTGGCTAGGTCCACATAATCTTTTCCTTTTCTTTCTTTCGCACTCTTTTCACTCTCTCCTGCGCGCAGTCGATGATTGACTTGGAGAAATCTAATTTTGGCCGCCATCTTTGTGTCGTGGTGGCCCTGAGAGCACTCTGATCCAACAGCCGTCACTGGCAATGATGTAACAGCATTAGCCTCGCCGTTTGCGCATTTCAAAAAATCGGAAAGAATTTGGAGGTTGCCAATTGATATAATTCCATTTAGGAGAGTTCTCAAAGCCAGGCCATCCTGTCCTATCAGAGATGAGGGTCATGAATATTCTCCCTCAGTACGAGCTGTTGACTAGGAGGAGGGACGCGGAGAGGGGATTTCTTCCTGCTCCGGCCAGGGTCTGGCGCCAGGGTTTGGGGAATTGACTGGATTATGACTCATTAATAATGTCATTGGCTGTCTCTTCAACTGCTAGCTGTGGGACAACAGGGGAGAAGCGGAGAGGGCGGCCGCAGATTAGCCAAGGACATGATAGGATCAGGGGGCGCTGTTGCCCCGGGTCAAGACGTCCAGATTGGGCGTCATGCGGGCAGCCCGGCTTAGAGGAATTGCCAGATCCAGTTTCCACAAACTCTGTCGCTCCAGGCAATGGATTTATGTTTTCCATCAAGACAAAGGACTTGCTTTTTCTGGAAGAATAGGTCGAGCTTATCTCTTACAGTGTCGTTTGGGACACCTCTGGTTTTTGACTCACATGCGAAGCAAAAGTGAGTCTATGTACTGAGCCGTGTCGTCCGTCCGTCCGTCCGGGCGTCCGTCCGGGCGTCCGTCCGGCGTCCGTAAAAAACTTAAACGTTGGATTTTTCTCGGAGACTATTAAGTCTATCAACACCAAATGTGGCATGATGGTGTATGATGACAAGGCCTCAAAAAACATACATAGTGACTTGACCTTGCTTCAAGGTCAAGCCATAAATGTGGTCTCAAAAACAGTCATTTTTCACATTTTCCCAATTTTCTCCCACGTTATTGAGATCGGCGACCTTAGCTACAAGTGGTATATAGGTCAAAGCAACCCCTATCTTTTGATACCAGTTTGGTTGACCTTGCTTCAAGGTCAAGGTCACAGGAGCTCTTCAAAGTTGGATTTTATACATATTTTGAAGTGACCTTGACCCTGAACTATGGAAGATAACTGTTTCCAACTTAATAATTATGTGGGGCACATGTTATACTTTCATCATGAGACACATTTGTTCACATATCATCAAGGTCAAGGTCACTTTGACCCTTATGAAATGTGACCAAAATGGGGTAGTGAACCACTAAAAGTGACTATATCTCATGGTAGAAAGTGCCAATAAGCACCATTGTGCTTCCTATGTCTTGAATTAACAGCTTTGTGTTGCATGACCTTGGATGACCTTGACCTTGGGTCAAGGTCACATGTATTTTGGTAGGAAAAATGTGTAAAGCATTTCTTTGTGTATGATGTCATTGGTAGGTTTAGCTGTTTGACCTTGACCTTGAAGGTCACCTGAAGGTCAAGGTCATATAAAGGTCAAGGTCAAGCATGTGAGTCGTATGGGCTTTGCCCTCATTTTATTTTCAATCTATTACTCATACAGTTTCAGTCCTCTGTTGTATCTTTTGCATCACATAAATAAGCCTGTTGGTGAAAGATGTGGGACTGCCAAGTGTGTCAACAATGGATCTTATTGTTTAGGCTGTTGTTTTAACCCCAAAAGACCTAATGTGCGCGCGCAGTGAACAAGACTCCCATGAACTTATGCTTTTTTCCATAAAGAACACTAAGTTGACTTCATTTATTGACTCACATGCGAAGCAAAAGTGAGTCTATGTACTGAGCCGTGTCGTCCGTCCGTCCGTCCGGGCGTCCGTCCGTCCGTCCGTCCGTCCGTCCGTAAAAAACTTAAACGTTGGATTTTTCTCGGAGACTATTAAGTCTATCAACACCAAATGTGGCATGATGGTGGATGATGACAAGGCCTCAAAAAACATACATAGTGACTTGACCTTGCTTCAAGGTCAAGGTCACAGGAGCCATAAATGTGGTCTCAAAAACAGTCATTTTTCACATTTTCCCAATTTTCTCCCACGTTATTGAGAATGGCGACCTTAGCTACAAGTGGTATATAGGTCAAAGCAAGCCCTATCTTTTGATACCAGTTTGGTTGACCTTGCTTCAAGGTCAAGGTCACAGGAGCTCTTCAAAGTTGGATTGTATACATATTTTGAAGTGACCTTGACCCTGAACTATGGAAGATAACTGTTTCAAACTTAATAATTATGTGGGGCACATGTTATACTTTCATCATGAGACACATTTGGTCACATATCATCAAGGTCAAGGTCACTTTGACCCTTATGAAATGTGACCAAAATGGGGTAGTGAACCACTAAAAGTGACTATATCGCATGGTAGAAAGTGCCAATAAGCACCATTGTGCTTCCTATGTCTTGAATTAACAGCTTTGTGTTGCATGACCTTGGATGACCTTGACCTTGGGTCAAGGTCACATGTATTTTGGTAGGAAAAATGTGTAAAGCATTTCTTTGTGTATGATGTCATTGGTAGGTTTAGTTGTTTGACCTTGACCTTGAAGGTCACCTGAAGGTCAAGGTCATATAAAGGTCAAGGTCAAGCATGTGAGTCGTATGGGCTTTGCCCTTCTTGTTCCTCATTCTAGTAAACTAGAGTTTTCGCCTACCTGCGAAGTATCTCTAGCACTGTTGACATCACGTGATGGAAGGTTTTCGGCCAATTTATGCAAACAGAGGTCACACGAGAGGCTTGTGGGATAACCGATGTGCTCCCTGACATAAGCCGTTAAAGTAGTTATAAGACTATTTCGCACAAAACTCTTAACTTAATCTTGTTGAGACAACAAACAAGCGTTTATTCGATACAATAACATGTTTGTGTTGAAATGGAAACAAGTTTTGACATCTGAATGATTTCTGTAAAAAGTGGAGAGAAAAATAGTATCAGAATGAACTATTTTTGGCGCAAGGCTGTAATGCGAAAGGTCAAGCCTATTGCGCATTCATTGCGAACTGTGCCAGAGTCACTACTGACTCGGGTTTACAGAATGGTTTCCCCTTAGCTTCTGCTATTGTACCCCGACAGATCCATATCTATTTCGATGCCTCCGTCCTGTTTTCCGCTCATTCTTGACTCGCACGTGTGTGAATTATTCAGCTATGTTTGTGCTTTACTTCAATGAAGTTTCGATCGTGACTTGTTTTTCTATGTCATGTTTCCCTCCATTCTCTCTCTCTCTCTCTCTCTCTCTCTCTCTCTCTCTCTCTCTCTCTCTCTCTCTCTCTCTCTCTCTCTCTCTGTCTCTCTCTCTCTCTGTCTCTCTCTCTCTGTCTCTCCCTCCTCCCTCTCTCTCTCTCTCTCTCTCTCTCTCTCTCTCTCTCTCTCTCTCTCTCTCTCTCTCTCTCTCTCTCTCTCTCTCTCTCTCTCACTCACTCCTCCCTCTCTCCTAGACTTGTGAACGCTGAACAAGTTCTCGTGCACATTTCCACCGCTTGCCAAGTTAAGCGTTTCATTTAATTTGTTTAATTTCTCAACACGATTACCAAATGATCCGAAATGATCCAATTTAATGGTTGTTGGGCCATAATGTTATGCACTGTTTCCTGTGCAGGCAGTCTGACAGTTTTGTCAGGGAGTTTTGCTGTCAAACCAGCTTGCAGATGATTAATTGTAGTTTGTGTAGGAGTGAGACAGAGATGAGAGGATGGACGTTTGGGACGAAGGATGCGAGGATGGTGGTAGAGCAAGGCGGGGTAGTGGTAAGGAGAAGGAGGGCAGTTGAGGGAGTTGGAGAAGCAGGTTGGAGGTTACGTGTGAGTGGGGCGTGCGGCCGAATACAGTCAAACTGGCTGGGACTGCCTGGCTCATGATGCGATTAGATAGCGAGGCAGCGAGCCAAGACGGTTCGCATCGCGAACATCTGCATCAGGGAGATTGCTTCTCGTTAAAGTTTTTCCCAACTCTACTCAAACTGATACTTTTTGCGGGAAGCTCTTCATCTTCAAAACGATAAATTTCATCCTTGTACTTTGCTTTTCAACGAATAACCTACCAAACGTGTTATTGGGTGTCAATAATTATGTAAGGTTGTTTCATAAAGAGGATAAATGAAAGCTGCTGCACGTGCTCATTGGATTTTCCGTAGATGCATATTTAGTATCACATTTCATTACCTACGTCAAGAAGGTTTTGTTAATTAGTTATTTAGCCAAATAACTAAAACTTTTCACAACGGGTTGTGATGAGATTTGGTGGAACGTCAGGGTTTCACCCAAGGAACAACCATTAAATTTGGGAGATGATCTGTTATGTACTTTGGGGAATACGCCTATAACGAGAATGTTATTTGTTATGTATTTTGGGAACTGGAAGCATACACCGACTTCATTGCGTATCACGAAGTTAATGACGTCAAATCATTGATAACGCGCCGTATGCGTTCCGCATTCATGTTGCTTTCACTGCCAATAAAATGAACTGAACTTCGTAGATTCAGGCCTTGCTAGCAGAACATGCTGCCTTTATTAATTATACAGGCCTTGCTAGCAGAACATGCTGCCTTTGTTCATTATACAGGCCTTGCTAGCAGAACATGCTGCCTTTGTTCATTATACAGGCCTTGCTAGCAGAACATGCTGCCTTTGTTCATTATACAGGCCTTGCTAGCAGAACATGCTGCCTTTGTTCATTATACAGGCCTTGCTAGCAGAACATGCTGCCTTTGTTCATTATACAGGCCTTGCTAGCAGAACATGCTGCCTTTGTTCATTATACAGGCCTTGCTAGCAGAACATGCTGCCTTTATTAATTATACAGGCCTTGCTAGCAGAACATGCTGCCTTTATTAATTATACAGGCCTTGCTAGCAGAACATGCTGCCTTTGTTCATTATACAGGCCTTGCTAGCAGAACATGCTGCCTTTGTTCATTATACAGGCCTTGCTAGCAGAACATGCTGCCTTTGTTCATTATACAGGCCTTGCTAGCAGAACATGCTGCCTTTGTTCATTATACAGGCCTTGCTAGCAGAACATGCTGCCTTTGTTCATTATACAGGCCTTGCTAGCAGAACATGCTGCCTTTATTAATTATACAGGCCTTGCTAGCAGAACATGCTGCCTTTGTTCATTATACAGGCCTTGCTAGCAGAACATGCTGCCTTTGTTCATTATACAGGCCTTGCTAGCAGAACATGCTGCCTTTGTTCATTATACAGGCCTTGCTAGCAGAACATGCTGCCTTTATTAATTATACAGGCCTTGCTAGCAGAACATGCTGCCTTTGTTCATTATACAGGCCTTGCTAGCAGAACATGCTGCCTTTGTTCATTATACAGGCCTTGCTAGCAGAACATGCTGCCTTTGTTCATTATACAGGCCTTGCTAGCAGAACATGCTGCCTTTGTTCATTATACAGGCCTTGCTAGCAGAACATGCTGCCTTTGTTCATTATACAGGCCTTGCTAGCAGAACATGCTGCCTTTGTTCATTATACAGGCCTTGCTAGCAGAACATGCTGCCTTTGTTCATTATACAGGCCATGGAAGAGACATTTTGGCCTCCTTGGCGGAGGTTTGCGCTCTCAAAGTGCTCTCTAGTTTGTTATACGAAAAAAATTTGTCCTTGCATCTCGGGCAGCACACTCTTCCTTGCTAGAGAACTAGGATAGAGTTCACTCAAAGTCTGCCTGAAAGATCACGCAAACCTCTCAAAAACGTGGACTAGACGTATTTATTTGTTTAGTGCAGTCAAGCTTAAGCTCCATGAAAGTTTCCGTTGCAGATCCGTCGAAATACATTTTCCATGTACTTGTCTGTGCGATGAGTATTTCGCTCAATGAATAAATGATTGGGTAGCGTTTTACGGCCTATCAGCCTTTGTAGGTTATGTAAGGCCATTAAGCACGATGGATGGATGGTGTTTTACGGCCTATCAGCCTTTGTAGGCTATGTAAGGCTATTAATCACGAAAATCACTAGAACAGTTAACAATAAACGTAATCCAGTCATGGTGCCCCTAGTTATTCGCCTCTTACGAATCGCGGAGGGAGACGCGCTGGGTCAATTCTTACCCCGAACCCACAGGGGGAGTATTTCGCTCAAAGCCTTATCTTACAACGCATTCAGCGTTTGTCTCATCGTGGGCGGAGTCTCATGCCGTCGGTGTGCCTGCCTAACGAGCGTAGTTATGGAGAGGCGCATCGCCTGCCCGGGGAGACGTTTTCCCCCCTTCCTCCATCGGTGTTGCACTCCGAGCCTTACAGCTGAGGAAAGTCAACGCTGAGAAACCCCACTTTACAGCTGTTGAAATGGCGACCTGAGTGGGCGGTGGTTGTTGATGTTTGCAAATGGCTCGTGAAAAGTGGTCTTCCCCGTCAGTCTAGCGCCTTCCTGTGATGCGTGTGTCCTGAATATTTATGCACGCTCGAATTAATTTAATTATGATGTGCTTTTAGAAAGTGATGTATCCGTGATCCGTGTGTAAACTTAGTTTACGGAAGGAAGACGGACAAGGAAATTGATTCTTTGAGACATACAGAACACATGCGTCCTTTGGAAGGCCTTCAACAATTGCTTACCAAAATGATCCATACACGCCGAACTACGCATATCCATTTTTGACTCACATGCGAAGCAAAAGTGAGTCTATGTACTCAGCCGTGTCGTCCGTCCGTCCGTCCGTCCGTCCGGGCGTCCGTCCGTCCGGGCGTAAAAAACTTAAACGTTGGATTTTTCTCGGAGACTATTAAGTCTATCAACACCAAATGTGGCATGATGGTGTATGATGACAAGGCCTCAAAAAACATACATAGTGACTTGACCTTGCTTCAAGGTCAAGGTCACAGGAGCCATAAATGTGGTCTCAAAAACAGTCGTTTTTCACATTTTCCCAATTTTCTCCCACGTTATTGAGAATGGCGACCTTAGCTACAAGTGGTATATAGGTCAAAGCAAGCCCTATCTATTGATACCAGTTTGGTTGACCTTGCTTCAAGGTCAAGGCCACAGGAGCTCTTTAAAGTTGGATTGTATACACATTTTGAAGTGACCTTGACCCTGAACTATGGCAGATAACTGTTTCAAACTTAATAATTATGTGGGGCACATGTTATACTTTCATCATGAGACACATTTGGTCACATATCATCAAGGTCAAGGTCACTTTGACCCTTATGAAATGTGACCAAAATGTGGTAGTGAACCACTAAAAGTGACCATATCTCATGGTAGAAAGTGCCAATAAGCACCATTGTGCTTCCTATGTCTTGAATTAAGAGTTTTGTGTTGCATGACCTTGGATGACCTTGACCTTGGGTCAAGGTCACGTGTATTTTTGGTAGGAAAAAATGTGTAAATCATTTCTTAGTGTATGATGTCATTGCTAGGTTTAGTTGTTTGACCTTGACCTTGAAGGTCACTGAATGTCAAGGTCAAGGTCAAGCATGTGAGTCGTATGGGCTTTGCCCTTCTTATTGTGTAAGTGTTATTCTGTTAGAATGAAAAGTTAATGAATTAATATTTCACTTATTTATAAACATATTTTAAAACTGTCCTCTTCCGACTGGACATTCCGATTACGGCATATGTTTCATTCGTGCAAATCATGATTTTTTTCTGAAAGTATAGTTTAACCCACAGATTCGGTTTAATTGAAGTAAACATTCTCAGCAGCAGCGTACACATTCTTAGATGTAAAAATGTCGTATTTATGGAAAACTGGAACGTTTTCGTCGTGTTTGTCTAGTTAGAAAGCGAGTATGACATTCACGGGTTCCGAGCAAGGTACTGAATTAAAAAACCTGCACCACCGTCTTTTAGAGGAATTAACTCAATCAGTTAACATTTTTTCCCTTCATGCGTGCTCACGATCCCTCCAGCTCGGATCTGAAAAATTCCGAACGGAGCTCTGCTTGTTCCCTCAAGCTCTTCCTTAATGGATGGGAGTTCTTTGGGTGTTGTCAAGCCGAGGGAGGCTCACCCGTCTGTCTGGCTTCTCCTTTTTCTGATCTCCGCTCTCGCAGCAGATGAGGGATTGGGCACGGTAAATATGTCACTGGATCCTTAACTCCGGTAGGATGGATGGAGAGAGAGAGAGAGAGAGAGAGAGAGAGAGAGAGAGAGAGAGAGAGAGAGAGAGAGAGAGATCAAACCCTATCCCTGATGTAGCCTGACGTCCTGGGACGCCCGACCTCTCTAGCAGGTGTACCGCTTAATTGACTGGCAGATGCCACCCTCCCCAACGAAGCTAATGACGCTCCCAGGGACATGGAAATTGCCCCTTTCCTATGCAGAGGAGGACATTTTAAACTAACATTTGCACAACAGAATTAGTGAACAGGGGGGTATCCCATCGCGGCAGACAGCAGGTTTAATAGGCGTGGAAAAAGATGAATATTTAGGAGGACCTGAAGTTGCAAACAGGGAGGGAATGGCTGAGGTTCCTCTGGAAGAAAACTCGGGCCAGTGACACACCCTTCTCTAGTGCGGTCAGGGGTGTTGCCCATTGTCCCCTCCCCCCCCCCTTCAACCTCTAAACCCCTCCTCCCCCAACTCCACCCCCCACTCCACCCCCCAACCCTCGAGGTCTTGTAGTGTTGCCAGACGTTGATGACACGGCCAAGAGGGAAAGTGCTTTTCTCACTTTTGAGGGGTCCATTTCGTCGGGCTTCAATTGTAGTCTTTATTCCGTCGGATGTCACGACTTGTCGCGATTTGAATTCGGGGCGAGTTTTTGATTTGCTAAAAAGCGAAAACCGATTAAAAATAAAATCTAATTTCATGTGCATGGCCTGGTGTAATTGCTGTGCACGTGTTCATCAGTGGCTCTGAGGCGTTTTGCTTGCAGAAGGACATGCAACCACCTCGAAGTAAAAAAATATTCACGCGAGGCATTTGTTTTTAGCTCTGCAGCGAGAACTGTCTTCTAAACTAAGAAATAAAAATGAAGCTTATTTCTCGTTTTCAATGACAAGTTCCTTTATCGACCGCATTTGAGACGTATGTTCATGGAGAAGGAAGAGGAGGATGACGACAACAACAGCGTGGAAAGCAACCTGCTCCACTATAAGTTTATAGAGGGGAAAACTGGCCGTTGGTTCGTGTCGACTGACACTGCCCTCACCAGCTCTTGGTCTGTCTGGGAGTGGGATGCCTGTAGTCCACAGACGGGGCCAACACTCGCCCTCTGCACTGCCCACATCCTCTATCCTACTGCAGACTCTGCAGCAGGAGGAGCTAGGCTTAGGGAACGGTGGCCGATGACAGCAGGATGGTTTGGAGGAGATTTAAAGGAAGCTGATGATGTGGGGCAACCCTAGTTTGTTGCCACAGCTCGCTGAACTGGAACCCGCGGCTTGCACGGAATGTGGGCCTCCTTTCCGCCATTGATACAGAGGAGGAAGAGGAACCGTCATAGCGGCAGCAAGAGCAGCACCAATAGCAAGGTTGCGGGCAGTCATGGAGCAGGAGTAGGAGGAGAAAACGTAATTTTTTTCAACACCCTTATGTATCCGAATGTTCCCAAAATCTAATGGGGGACGCGATCACTCCATGCATCATGCATGCCCTTTAATGGATAAACTCCACCGTTCTGTTCAGCAGGAAACGTCATGATGTTTGAAAGCATTGTACCTGTCAGAAGTGAAAATCCTCAGTACACATCATGATACTGTATATTCCTGTGTCCTTACGAAATGCTGTACATGTGCAACAGGGTCATTATACACAACTCTTACACCCTGATGAATTTCCACACAATACAAACATCAAGTTTTACATCACTCAACGTCCTTGAAGACGCAGGTTCTCATATTAATCGATTGCGGACGTTGCTCTTCGGCTGCGTACGTCATCCGTCTTGCCCAGGGGCAATCGAGTGTCCCCTACAGCCGCTGCGGTACACCATCAGAATGCAGTCAGGAGACCGCGAGCTGTGTATTTGCTCTGCCATCCTGCAGTGTCCTGGCGTGCGGGTCCTTTAAGTCTGAGCCTGATTGAATCCGACCCATCCCGCCCAGTCCTGGCGTGCTGCTTGTCATCTGCCTGACCCAGGGCGCGTTATGGGCGACACGGCGCGGTCACAAGGAAAGCCATGACTGTCCGTACCTGCCCCTCCTCCAGCCCGTGCTGGGCCAGCTGATATTGCCCTGCACATTAGCCCCGGTGCTGTAGCTCGTTAGCACAATCCGCAGGTGGCATTCGTGTTTGACATGGTTTGCACTGGACGCTGTGAGGAATTCACGGTCATGGTTGATGTACTGTGCCTAGCTCTGCTGGAAAGGAAAGAAAGTTGGTGCAGCCAAATGGGGAAGAAAAATGCTTGCGTCTACGAAAAGGCATGATTACATAGCGCTTGAAGTCGACACAGAAATTGTCTTTTGAATGTCATAACTGTTCCAGAGGATAGGAACAACCAAACTCCTGTTTAGTGCATGTACGTGTAATGAATGTGTGTGTGTGTGTGTGTGTGTGTGTGTGTGTGTGTGTGTGAGAGAGAGAGAGAGAGAGAGAGAGAGAGAGAGAGAGAGAGAGAGGAAGGGAGAGAGAGAGAGAGAGAGAGAGAGAGAGAGAGAGAGAGAGAGAGAGAGAGAGAGAGAGGAAGGGAGAGAGGTGGGGGTGAGTGGTAGGGGGGGCTTTAGGTAGGAGAAGGGAAACACTGGGTTCGGACGAATAATCAGAGGAGCGATTATTGAGAGAAACAGAAAGATTCTTTGTTGCTGTTTAGCACGCGGCTCATGAACCGCGGAGGTTTATTCCCAATAATACGTCATGTTTTCCACTCCGTCGACTCCGGCAAAATAGTCTTTGTGCCCGGGACATGACCCGCCCCCTTTGAATCCCTGACGCGCTCGGGCGAACTGAGGCGTCTAACACGACATAGCTGTAGTGAGGATTGGTCTTGCAGCCTTCCACACAATCCCGCTCGCAAGGGCCTGCCCCTGCTTCAGCGTCCCCTGCCACAGCCTGCCCCCACTACAGCCTGTCTGACAGCCTGCCTATCTCTGCCTGCCCTCTACACAGCCTGCTCTTCCTACAGCCTGCTCTGCGCTTGATCAGCCCTTAGACAATATGCCCCCGATATAGCTTGCTCCTCAAAGAACTGTCCTCCATACAGCTTCTTCCATAGAGTCAGCCTGTCTCTCACGCAGTCTGCCACCAACAGCCTGCCACCTACAGCCTGCCTTTTATACAGCTTCTTCTTTGAACAGTTTGCACCTTGAATAGTGTGCAAATCTTACAGTCCGCCCTGCAAGACCCTGCACATTCTTCAGGCTGCCACTGTTCTAACCTGGCTGTAACTTCTTTTTCTTCGCGTCACGCCCTCTGCAGCCCTCGTGTCTCCGCTGACAGTTAGTTACGTGCGTGAGAGGGAAGGGATTGAAAATGTAGCGAGCAGAGCGCTAATCCTGTTTTTGTCCCCGTGGTGAAATGTTTGCACATGATGTGACCATTTGAATCGTTTCCATCCCATTTGCCATCTTGAGCGAGCTGATCATGGCGTGTAGACGCGATGCTTAGTCATGTCATTGTGAAGGCTGCCCTGAGCTCCTCGAGAGGGGTCGTTCTGTGAAGGACCTGCCACCTCCTCCACAACGTTTTCCTCCGCCGCATTCACCCGTCACCCTTGGTCTAGATTATCTCGTATACAGGTCGTTCGCTTCCTCGAAGAACATGCATGTAATTGCAGTATATGCAGATTAATCTCCTGGTGTGTTCTGAGCAAAGGTAATGATTGATATTATTGTCATCGATTCTTATGAGTTGATGCTGCTTTTTCCATGACAGCGATACGTTTGGGATTTGTATATAGAATTGTTCAAAATTCTTCTTTGGTTCAATACAGTTTATTCAAAATGTTTCACGGTATGCATTTTTGCTAGGGATTCTGCACCATCGTTTGTTGACAATTTCTCTTCTGCACGTCTTCCTCCTCTTCTCTTCCTCCGTCATATCCTACTCTCTCTCTCTCTACCTTATTGTCTTATTTAATATTCTATGCGTCTGAATGTTTGAGCACAGGCACAAATATAGAGAGAGCTTTCTTGCAAAAAGTGTAAGGATTAATGAGCATCTGTAGTTAACTGAATGTGTGTGTGTGTGTGTGTGTGTGTGTGTGTGTGTGAGAGAGAGAGAGAGAGAGAGAGAGAGAGAGAGAGAGAGAGAGAGAGAGAGAGAGAGAGAGAGAGAGAGAGAGAGAGAGAGAGAACGAGAGAGAGAAAGAGGGACAGAGAGAGAGAATAAAAGAAAGCGAAAGTGAGTGAAAGTGGGAGAGAGATGGAGGGAGAGAGAGAGAGAGAGAGAGAGAGAGAGAGAGAGAGAGAGAGAGAGAAAGAGAGAGAGAATCGTTGTGCTACTCATTACGTGACAAGCTATGAGGTGATACTGGACACGATATTCCTGGATGCTCGAGTCTCTGTGTTCCAGCGTCCTGCCAAGCCATCATCAGGCTGCACTCACATCTGGGCACGTCTGTCCAGAGATTAACGAAGTGGCCTCCTCCCCCACGCTTGCTCTAATCACCGTCGACAGCCCAAATGATGAGATTAGCATGACAGGAATGAGTTTGACCCGCGCTATTCGCTTTTTTGGCGGGAAAGGGTGCCTGTGAATTGACCGTGGTCCTTGCCAAGCGCTCTAACGAGGGCCGCTGTGGTGGGGCCAAGTGCCGTCCATCTGCTGCCCCGCACTCAGTCAGCGCTGTGCGTGTTCTCGTACAGACCAGGGCTGTAAGGGTAGTCCCGTGCAAATTGGAGCGGCAGTGCAGACCTTTACAAGCTGTAGTTATAGTATTGTCTCGTATTAAGCTACAGCTATAGTAATGTCTCATCCAAGCTGGAGCTATGGTATAATCCCGTTCAAGCTGGAGCTATAGCATTCTCCCGTACAAGCCGGAGCTATAGTGTTCTCCCGTACAAGCCGGAGCTATAGTGTTCTCCCGTACAATCTGGAGCTATAGTATTCTCCCATACTAGCTGGAGCTATAGCATTAACCCGTACAATCTGGAGCTATAGTATTCTCCCATACTAGCTGGAGCTATAGCATTCTCGAGTACAAGTCGGAGCTATAGTATTCTATCGTACAAGCTGGAGCTATATCATTCTCCCGTACAAGCTGGAGCTATAGATTAATCCCGTGCGAGCTGGAGCTATAGCATAATCCCGTAAAAGCTGAAGCTATAGCATTTTCCCGTACATAGTGAAGCTATAGTATTCTCCTGTACAAGCTGGAGCTATAGTATTCTTCCGTACATGGTGAAGCTATAGTATTGTCTCGTACAATCTGGAGTTATATTATTGACTCGTACAAGCCAGTGCTAAAGTATCGTATCGTACAAGCTACAGCTACAATATCCTTCCGTACAAGCTGGAGCTGTGGTATTCTCCCGTACGAGCTGGAGCTGTAGTAAAGTCCCGTACACGGTGGAACATTAGCGGTGTCCCATATTAGCTGGAACTGTCGTGTTTCGTCCCGGGAAAGTTGAAGGTGGTGTGAATGAGAAGACGACTGAAATGTGCAGGAAAGATTACTCATAGCGCCTATATCAAGAGCTAGCCAAGAGCCGCAAACTGAAATTTGAACAGGAAAAGTGTATCTAGCGTCACTGTCGTGTGGTAGAATGATTCTACATGTATGACTTATTACATTATTTCTACTTTTGTATGGATGGCTGCATAATCGGCGTTGGACGGGGTTTAGCTGATCGCATGCATTACCTTTTTTAATATCGCATTGATTTGTGAAGCAAAACAGTGAGCAACAATAAATAAGTTGTCATGTATTGTGTTGCAAACTATTTTGTGAGACTTAATTTTGCCATTTGCGCATTATTATCACAGCGCGACATTTTTCCACTGATGGATGGGCATTTTGAATCGGGAAGCAAAGACCGATTTTCATGACAATTGCCTTCCCATCACCGTGTCTGTTTTTGGCTCTTCAAGTCCACATCCTGTTTTCCACTGCCACAAGGCGTTTGTAAGTCAGTGCTTCGCCAGTCTTTCTCCAGGATGATGATAGGCGTGACATTTGACGTGACATATGGGGCGTCACCATAGTTTAGTTTTTGTTTGACTAAACTTTACTTCCTACGTGACACGCGTCACGGTGCGATCAGTCGCCCTTGTCTAGCAAAGTGAAGGAGTCAAAGGTGAAGGGTGGAAAGGCGGAAGCTCTGAGCGGAAGGCCGAGATTATGACAGGAGTGTCACCATGAACCAAATTCGCTTCGCACTGACACCTGTCTGCCGTCGGACACCGAATGCCAAAGTCAAAGGTCGTGACCGCCTTAGAGGTCGAGTACGCAGGCCCATTGTTTTGTTGAAGGAGGGTATGGATTGTGAGTTAAAGTCTGCCCCTTTCTCACTCTGAAGAAGTTTTCTACAAGAGATGTATGGGATTCGCACCCCCCCCCCCTCTCTCTCTCTCTCTCTCTCTCTCACTCTCTCTCCCTCTCTCTCTCTCTCTCTCTCAATTTAAGACATGTATTGGGAATGCGATGGGGACGCCGCAGGGATTGAAATGTGAATGCACCAGCGTCAACAAAGCGTGTGTTGTGTCAGGACCTTTATCGCTCCCTCCAAGTTTTCCCTTGGGGAAAAAAATCTATCGAATCCAATGATATGGGTACTAACCGGTGTAAAAGACGAAATTTGCAAAAATCGTGTAGACAAGATGTTCGCAGGTAGGCAGATGACAATAACATACCGTATCATTCTTCTGCCTTAAAACGCACCACCTCCACCCCACATGCACCCCTACCCCGGCCTTCATCTCCCTCGTCCGATTGTCTCTCAAGGCATTGAACTGTCGGCCCTCCAAGCTGTCAGAGGTCGCCGACGTAGTGAACTGTATTACGTCGCTGTGAACCCTTTTGGTCCAGTTTTCAGATGGTATTATTCCTGTCAAGTTAAAACCGGTGCTTAACTGCAGAATAATGCCGCACACTCTGTGTCCAGCCACAAAATTTGCTCCAATAACATCTATTTCAGGCTCCCCAAGCGGCAGTTTTTGCGCTCACACATCAGCGAATGACCGGCATTTATTTTCTCCAGTTCGTATGCAAAACGCTCATTTTAAGAATCGTTAACACACATACAAAGAAACCATGAATGGCAGTAATACTTTCTCAAAGCTGTATGTAGAATACATAGATAGTTCATTTAAATCGCTACTTTATTGAAATCGATATGCGGGTTACTGAGTGATTCAGTACACTGGCAACCGTTGACCTCGGTCACGTTGACAGCAGGCACTTGCGAGACTCCGTCGAACTGGCCAGACATAAGAATGGCGCAAGCGAGGCTTTGAGTAGATGTCACACAACGGAATAGTGTGTCTCGAAACCCTGTCTCGACTTCTTCAGAGTAATTAATTCGTTCACGTGATCACGACAAACTCTTTCGCGACTCCTTCGAAATTAACACTGTTGTTTGGTTACGATTTATTTGCATGTGTCAGTAATTCTTATCATGAGCATTTTGCATGCGAAGTGGAGAGGAAATAAATGGCGGAGCACGGCGCGTTGCAGCCAGTCTCGGCCAGTCATAACAAATGCTGCATGCGGGGTCCGAACTTTGTGTCTGGACACAGTGTGCAGCATCAGCGTCCTCTTATTAAGCACCGGCTTTAGCTTTGTCTTCAGGTGACGCATCTCGATCAGGGAGTAACGGTTTACCCCAAGCTTTCGATTCTGTTGCTGACACGCGTAGTGTGGACGGAGTGTAGAATTCCTTGTGTTCTGAATTTATGTGCAATTTTCGGCAAGGTTTCCTGATACATTCTTTGAATGCTGTCAGTGATAATTTTAATCAAATTACGATGATGTCTGACTTGCTTGATTGCCGTCTTTGATGAGGAATAATGGGTACATGCTTGGCGGGGAAGCTTGGATGATGGAATGATGGGTACATGCTTGGCGGGGAAGCTTGGATGATGGAATGATGGGTACATGCTTGGCGGGGCAGCTTGCATGATGGAATGATGAGTACATGCTTGGCGGAGCAGCTTGGATGATGGAATGATGGGTACATGCTTGGCGGGGCAGCTTGGATGATGGAATGATGGGTACATGCTTGGCGGGGCAGCTTGGATGATGGAATGATGGGTACATGCTTGGCGGGGCAGCTTGGATGATGGAATGATGGGTACATGCTTGGCGGGGCAGCTTGCATGACGGAATGATGGGTACATGCTTGGCGGGGCAGCTTGGATGATGGAATGATGGGTACATGCTTGGCGGGGCAGCTTGCATGATGGAATGATGGGTACATGCTTGGCGGGGAAGCTTGCATGATGGAATGATGGGTACATGCTTGGCGGGGAAGCTTGCATGATGGAATGATGGGTACATGCTTGGCGGGGAAGCTTGCATGATGGAATGATGGGTACATGCTTGGCGGGGAAGCTTGCATGATGGAATGATGGGTACATGCTTGGCGGGGAAGCTTGCATGATGGAATGATGGGTACATGCTTGGCGGGGCAGCTTGGATGATGGAATGATGGGTACATGCTTGGCAGGGCAGCTTGGATGATGGAATGATGGGTACATGCTTGGCAGGGCAGCTTGGATGATGGAATGATGGGTACATGCTTGGCGGGGCAGCTTGCATGATGGAATGATGGGTACATGCTTGGCGGGGCAGCTTGCATGATGGAATGATGGGTACATGCTTGGCGGGGCAGCTTGGATGATGGAATGATGGGTACATGCTTGGCGGGGCAGCTTGGATGATGGAATGATGGGTACATGCTTGGCGGGGCAGCTTGCATGATGGAATGATGGGTACATGCTTGGCGGGGCAGCTTGCATGATGGAATGATGTGCACGTTTGTCGATGCGCATGTCGTTCTAGAGATGCTTTGTAAAATACTCACTCTCTCTACGTCAGTGTTCTAACAGTCTTTGATGTTTTTCGTATAGTGTGGTACTCGGTACAACCAAGTGCTTGAACACACATGCGTTACTAATGCTCACACAAGCATGCAGAGTAGCGCTCGAGTGTTTTCTTAAAGCTTTCACATTGTCAAAGACAACCCACGATCATCCCGTACTAATTGGGCGATGCTTACGCCTACTTCGCCGATGTTCCGACTCGCTACGACTTGTACTTCAAGTGATTTAGGAAATTGTGGCGGGCCCTTAGCTCGACTTCGATGTCGATATTCATGTTCCTTGAAGTCCGCTGTCGCTTCACGTAACTAAAATAAATGAGCTGTCTCTGACATCTTTGTCTTTCGATTCGCGAGCAAAGCGCTCATTTTTAGAATTATTGACACCGATACGAAGAAAATATCATAGAAAAACAGTATTAATTTATCAATTGCTGAAATCAACATGTGATCGAAGGAACGAAATGAGCCTAATTTCCGCCATGTGGCTCACTGATGCGGCAGTAGCGTGTGCTTATCACTCCAGCCATGCGCAGGGCATTGGTAAGGTACGGCCCCTGATGACAAGGTCACTTCAGTCCACTTCGGCTTCCCTCACATCGGGTACTACGCCCAATTAGAGCAGGCCCTGAATGACGCTCCATTAACATTCTTCAGCGGGGATATGATGCGTGATATCTGCTTAGCAGTCGCATCCCAGTGACAGAGAACGTCAGTGATCGATAACGTCAATGACAGAGAACGTCAGTGATCGATAACGTCAATGACAGAGAACGTCAGTGATCGATAACGTAAATGACAGAGAACGTCAGTGAAAGTGAATGTGAATCCATGACTTATCCGTCACCACTGGCCTGGAGAGAGGAGCGGACGCGTGGACACCCACACGATAACCGTGGCTATCATCGTCTGCACGGAGTGAACGTCGAGCTGTATCGATTTCCAAGGCCGGGGGTGGGACGGGAGCTCATCACGCAGGGACGGGCTAATCGAAGCTGAAAGAGGAGTCAGAGCGGCGGCCTTGTTCTCTGGGGACGGATGGCCACCCTTTGCTGGAGGCGGCTGAAGTGATTGTTTTCCGCATATATACCAGTATGGCGCTTTTTGAAGTGGCGTGCGGAAACAATAATAATGTCATAATTGTCGCCCTGGGGATGTCCCGGCCCGTTTCCCATGCAAATCATGCAAGCCGTGCCCGCAGGGATGGCGAGGAAAACCCTCCTTGTCTGCTTGAGAGCAGAACTCCAGCAGAGGCCGGTGGTCTTCTACCCAGCCACTGGTAGGATTCGGGAAGGTTCCAATATTTCTTGTATACATGCAACTGAATCTTGATTAGTATTGGGGGAAATGTGACATTCTGGGGGTTTTGTCGAATTTTCAGTTTTATCTCCTGTGTTTGTGTGCTCTATTAACTCTCTTCCATTTGCTGAGTTTCCAGTTTTTTAGTAGGTTGCGGGTCGCTAGTGAAAGCAATAAAAAAAACTTCATCCATAATTTGGCTGTATATGTTGTATACCATTTTGTTCAGAATTGAATGTAGTTTGATATATGTATGACTTATATCCAACTTTACAAAGTTTGACTGGTTGAAAAGGACTTAATTATGTAGATTTGATGTTGAAATTTTACTAAATTTTTTAAACTTTGAAGCATGCAAAGACAAAACTTAAGTGAATCAAGATGTTATTGCAAAATAAGATTTACATGAAAGCACATTCATTGCTATGATTTGCGTTTGAAAATGAAATATTTCAGATGAAATGTTAATGAATTGGAAGGTAGAGATGGACAACACCCTTCAGAGAAAAAGGCATAAGTTATGACATGGCTCCGACACATACCACTCATCAGCATCAGTATCTCTACTAAATTCCAATCCACCCAGGAATGGTATTACTGCCTGATAAATAAGAATACAAACAGAAACAATTATAGGTATATATAGTCTATGAAATTCCAGAAGGCAGTTACTTTCGCCATGAAAACAAAGATATGTGTCACATGCACTGCATTTGGTTCACATTTTGCGTTCAATGTGAAATCTCTTCCAGTACAACTTACAGTTTCTTTGAATGTTACTAGTGAATTCAGGAATGATGGAATGTGATGCATTTTGTACAGTTTTCACATTGCTAGCCTGAGGCACACCTTGGTGGACATCAAGACAGGCAAGTCCTCGAATAAGTTCCTCTGTAAAACCTAACTGCAAAATAACGTTTTGGTCTTCTTAGTTCACCAACATCTGGGTTTTTCTTTCTCCACTCTTGAAACAAAATGAAACTGTCTATGAAATGGAAAAATAGGGTTTTCCAGTACTTATTAGTTTTTCTGAGAACATTATATTTATGCATGAGATGGTTACTTTTATCAGCTTCCCCCATGTAAGTATTATAGTCTTTGATGACGGTTGGTTGTCTCACCTTCTGTTGTCAGAATTCACCATAAATTTTACATCTTCTGATGATCCATTTATAGCCTTTACCTGCATGACAATTAGAAATACTAGAAACAATTTTATAATCTTTCCATTGCACAGTCAGAACTTCTTGATCCCTTGACCATCACATGGCACCTCAAACTGATTTTGCAAACTCTTTGACATTTTTCAAAGCATTGAGAAAACCCTTTCTGTTTGGTAATATGGTACCACATGCAAGGACTCCTGACCTTAATAGGTCTTTGAACAGATGAACACTTATATTAAAATTATGAAAGAACAGTTTCTAACCTTGTTTGTGACAACATCATAAGCAGCACCAAACAGTGAACACTGAGTTTCTTTCTTCTTTACCCAAGCAAATTTGGAAATCACAAGTATAACCAGTTACTGATTTAGCCAAGACCCATAATTTCATTACCCTCTTTGAAGGCTTATATCTAATGTACTATCGAAAAGAATATCTACCCTGTTTTCTTACCATGCATTTGGTGAAACAAAGAAGCTGAGTCACCAAGTCAACAGTATAAAAAAAAAACTTGTAATAATCCTCTGGATGAAAGTACTTCTTGAAAGTACTCTTCAGGTTCCTGTCGTCACTGAGGTGGATGCCTGGTTCACGGGATGGCTTGAACTGTGCAGAGGCACAGAAGATCCAGGGTCCTCAGCTCCATAAGTAGGATCACTGTGGAAAATAGGAACACAAATGAGATTTTGACCAGCGTTTAGATCACATACTAAGTCAGTAAGTGCACCATCGTTTCAATATATAGTGCAATCGTTTCTATATTTCACTCAGGTAAAAAGAGAGTAAAAGACATTAAAAATATCACATAAAAATGGTTTCCTTTGAAATTAGAAAGAAAGAGGATGAACTGATGCTCTGGAACACAAATCTACATTGCACCCAAAAACGATCATGCTATTTACCGAAATGGCGCTAATGTCTTTGAAATGGCTTAGAAATGAGCATATATATGTATCGTTATCCCCTTCTTGAATATGATGTATTTAAGCTATTCTAACTATATTTGACCAAATTACGTTAGAAACAGCAACATTTTGAAACACAGACATGCTGTCGATCACCATTTCGATCGATTTACCGAAATGGCGCTAATGGCGCTAACGAGGCTAATGTCTTCGAAATGGCGATCGACCGCATGTCTGTGTTTCAAAATGTTGCTGTTTCTAATGTAATTTGGTCAAATATAGTTAGAATAGCTTAAATACATCATATTCAAGAAGGGGATAACGATATATATGCTCATTTCTAAGCCATTTCAAAGACATTAGCCTCGTTAGCGCCATTAGCGCCATTTCGGTAAATCGATTGAAATGGCGATCGACCGCATGTATGTGTTTCAAAATGTTGCTGTTTCTAACGTAATTGGTCAAATATAGTTAGAATAGCTTAATACATCATATATTCAAGAAGGGGATAACGATATATATGCTCATTTCTAAGCCATTTCGAAGACATTAGCGCCATTTCGGTAAATCGATCGAAATGGCGATTGACCGCATGTCTGTGTTTCTAAATGTTGCTGTTTCTAACGTAATTTGGTCAAATATTGTTAGAATAACTTAAATACATCATATTCAAGAAGGGGATAACGATATATATGCTCATTTCTAAGCCATTAGCGCCATTAGCGCCATTTCGGTAAATAGCATGACCCTGGGATACAGGACGTTTCGTACCCTGGACGTTTCGTACCCTGGACGTTTCGTACCTCATTTAGTCGATTCGTACCTTTTCTAGAAGACGTTTCGTACCCGGGATTTTTAATACACTTTATGCCCATCATAATAGCTGAATAACTGAATTCGTATGCGTGGCTTATTGTTCTGCCTTTATTCTCAACATATGTACAGGATGAGAGTGCAGAGAGTGTCACGCTGGGTGAGATCATTTATTTGCAGAACGACGTTTATTGTCAAGTGACGTCAGTAGTTTATTGGCGATACCGCGTTGTTATCAGGCTTTCATATACAGTCATGTCAATAGTTTCTCTTACTCTAATGTTTATTTCTATACAAATATAAGATTTTTGCAAATATTTATTGTGTTGTTATCTGCAATTGAGGCACTTTTGTCTCGCAATCATGAGTACATTTCGAAATAGTGTACATCAACTAACAATCAGTTGCTCACCTCTCGCACCTTGCATCAGTTGGCAGCTCATCCACACGAACAGAATCCACATTTTCACTTGATTCTTCATCAGAACGTTCCTAAACTTCATCTTCTGATGAATCACACATTGAAATGGCATCAGACTCGTCAATGGAGCTCATGGTGGCAGATTTTCGAGGCTTCGGTGTGACACACGGTTCAACGGTTTTCCAAGATGGCGGTCGACCGTTAGACTTAAAACATGTGGTTGCAGACTCGCAGAATTTTATTTTTAAGTGTAAAAACAAAAAATACTTCATCATTTCGGATGCCCATCCATCTAATCTACATGCCAAATAACTTTTTATGCAAAAATGAGTAATTTATCAAGACTAAATCGTGATTTATTTCTATCGATGCATATGCATCGATTTCTATAGAGATGAATGGAAGAGAGAAGGAGTGATTTGATCTTGCGAGACCGAGACAGATGGAGGTCATGGTATTTGTTTTTTCTCCGTACATGTTCAAGTCCCCATGGTGACTCAAGGGGAAAAGGGACTCGCGCACAGACAGGCGTGTAAACAGTTATCATTGGCGCAGCGGCGCGGATCACGACGCCCCACGGCTGATGCGATCACCATTACCGCCGCAATGGCCGCTCTATCTGCTGTAGGTACACATGCTGCAGGAGGCTCAAACGCTCCTTGCACCGTTATCTCACTTATCTCATTCATTGAGCTGGAGATGTTTATGTGTTGCATTATAGGGCGGCCTGTGTTTATCTGTGCACTCACCTGTGGCAGGCGTCGCGGCTGCCTGGCACTGGGGCTGTGCCTTTTTATCTGGAACCTTGCTCCCAGCGCTTGGTCCCGCCTTCCTCTGCCCTCCCTCCCTCCCTCCCTGTCGCGTCTGTGTACATCCGCACTTACACCTGCTTCCGCCGCGCGCTTTCATCTCGCCCCGCGGCCTCCGAGGCCCTTAATCTAATTTTATTAGTTTTGATGAAAAAGGAGGTATAGGGACGAATTTGCCGCTGCATGCCTTTCTTGTTTGGGAGCAGGGCTGGCGTGGCTGGCACGTGGCCGTGGGGAGAAAGGATGCGGATGCCGTGGCTGGCTGCATGTCTGTTTGCATCTTTCGCCAGACTCCGCAGTCGCAGTGTCGGATCTCCTTGCCCCTCCGCCCACCCGCTTCGCAATTCTTGGTACCTGACGGATGGAGGTCGGAACTCCAGCACGCAAAACACGTGTTCATCATTGGTGGGCTCTCCGGTCTGCGTCAAGGTCCAGATTGAACCCTCAGCGTTTGCTTGCAGGTCCGTGGCGGAGCTGACTCCCGCCACTCCTGCCTCCCCTCCATCACGCTGCTTTGCAGTGTAACATTCGTTTGTTCTCTTTTATACAGCGTATCCTCCCACTGCATCGCATTAGAGGAAGAAGAATCTTGGCCCTAAAATGAACGTATAAAGCGGCAGATGCGGTAATTTCAGAGCATGAGGTGGAAACGTTAACGGTCCACTTAGAGGAATGCTTTTGAATTTTCGGGGGGAGGGGGGGAGGGGGGGGGGGGAGTAGGGGGGGCGTTGGGAGGGAGGAGTAGGCTTAATAGAGGATAATGATTTCTGCTAAATGTCTTGGATTACTGCGCTTAACTTCTGTCCACGTAAATTGGGGCGGGTGTTTTCGTGGGGGAAATGTGAGGAAATTAGGAATGGATGGAGTCGTGTTGTTTGGTAGGGACAAAGCTTGTACAAGAGTGGGAAAGAGACACCAATGGTGAGGACGGATTGGGAGGCCTATACACTGTGGGTCGGGGCAGTGGGAGGGACCAAAACACCGTAAGCCGGGAGATAGAGATTTTGTTGGAGAAGGGGAGTGGGGGAGGAATGGGGCAATAGGGGGGTTGAGGTGGTACTAGGGTTAGGGGATTGTACAAGTACCAGGACTGAGGCTGGTGCCAGTGGGAGGCGCTGACTGTTGATCCAAGGATGCCGGAGGGGTGCGTGAGGGATATGCAGAGGATTCGGAAAAGAGTAAGTAGGGTGGTTGGGGAAAATGTGGGAAGTTAAGGAAGGGTTGCAAGGAGTGGGAAAATGGGAGGGAAAGAGATCTGGAAGCCAGGTAGGCGGTTAGGAAATGCTAATGCAAGCATACTTACTCTGGGAGAGGGCACTGTCCCCTCAGACGCGGGAAAGGCTGTGGAGGAAAGAGATGGAAAACACCCGAAGTAGAAGATGAAGGCAAGTGCAGACGTAGGCACTGAGCACTAAGCAGAGTCGCTGAAAGGCAATAGCCATTTGACTTCTAACAAAAGAATATCCCTTGTATGAGTGCAGTCTCATGCTCGAATTTGTACGCTCGTGTTTACATATTTGTATGTGGATGTGTTCACTCTGTTCGATGCATTTGTATGTGAATGTGTTCACTCTGTTCGCTGCATTTGTATGCGGATATGTTAAGTATTTTCGATATATTTGTATGTAGCTGTGTTCAGTCTGTTCGATGTAGTCATGAAAACATCCACATTAGACGGTGTGGCAGTTGTTGTAATGTAACGACGACATTCTAAAAGAACTTGGGTGAGCTTTGGAGTTGAAATTGGAGTGGGGATGGAATGGCTTGGGGGGGAAGGGGCGGGGAGGGCGAGGGGGATATGGCAACTGAATGGGACCAGGAGAAAATGAGTCGCAGTGAAAAGTAAATGTTGCTGTTGAAAGCCTGTAATGTTCCGAATGAGCGAGGGTTGGAGAGCAAGGCTGTGTAGTCACCAGGGAAGGCCTCAGCAAAGGCTTGCTGCACTCTCTCCTCCTCAGTGTTTCCTGTCCCATGGGGACATCATGCTGACAAATTTGCCTCTCTCTCTCTCTCTCTCTCTCTCTCTCTCTCTCTCTCTCTCTCTCTCTCTCTCTCTCTCTCTCTCTCTCACTCACTCACACACACTCACACACACACACACACACACACACACACACACACACACACACACACACACACACAGTGTGTGTGTGCCTTCGAGTCTGTGTTTCTGTCTGTGTGTCTGCCTATGTGTCTGTGTATGAGTGTGTGTCTGTCTCTGTTCACCTCCCCTCCCTCCCTCCCCCCTCTCTCTCGCTGTCATATTCGTTTGAGCGCGCATGCATGAACGCACACACACACAAACTCATTCACACACCGACATATGCCTGAGGGACTTATCTAGCGATTGTACCCGTGGAAAACCATTTCCCTCGCCTGAGTTACTTCTCCTTGCTTCAGGTCAAAGTTACTGAAGGGATGTTCATCGAAGACTGTTAGTTTGGTGCTGCCCTTTTTCCTGACATCTTATATTTCCTGGAAATTCTGGGTTTTGGACGGTGTTGTGGTGGATTCGTGTTGCTCTCTGGCACTTGAATCCCTGGAAGTGCTAATGTAAAAAAAAAACATTTGGGGATGGCGATGCCGTCAGATGAGACCAGAGAAGCATGTTTCTGTAAGACGCTGTTACAGCACCGCGCCGTCTCATCCGTCTCAATCTGAAGATGGCATCTGTCACGTGACTTTCTGTCGTTATTGTAGGATCCCGTGTTGTTGTGGGAAAGTGGAATCCCGGAGGTCAAGTTTCTACTTCGGGGTTCCGTACACACCCCTCTCTTGTACCCGTGTTGAAAGGGGGCTGGTAAGAACAATAGCGTGTCCCCGTTGTCTGGACAGCTCGCCTGCTCCTGGCATTTGCTGGGCGGTCGCTGGCTGTGGAGTCCCAAAGGAAAGGAAGCTTCCTGTTGTTGGTCTTTGTTGGAAGAGAGAGTGATGGAAGTGAAATACACACACAGTCATTCTTTGTAGAAAGAGGCATTACCTCCACGCTGACCTGGGTCTTCATACCCTCAGTCCCACGATCTGCTGGAGAAAGAGACCCTTGTTATGCGTTGTCCCCCCAATCTTTCTTGGGTCGCAGATACAGCTTGATGCTGGGCAGCTCAGGGCATTGAAAGAGTACGTGACTGAACTGGAAAAACCCATTGTTTCCCTTTGTAATGCATTAAAGAAAAGGACAGAAGAAAAACAATCGACACCCTTAGATGTGTTTGTCCTTCTGAGAATAGTCATGGAAACTGGGCTTTCAAAGAAAGAGTTGGAAGTGAGTTTTAAGGTTGCGGTAATATTGAAAATGACGCACGCAACGAAGCCTTTCAAAATGTGGGTTTTCTTCTTTTTTCATTCCTGGTAGTGGGTTCGTTTAACTGAATGAATACGAATAGGAATTGAGCTGTAAATGCACTCATTCTCTCTCTCTCTCTCTCTCTCTCTCTCTCTGACTGTGTCTGTCTCTCTCTCGCTCTGTCTGTCTGTCTGTCTGTCTGTCTGTCTGTCTGTCTGTCTGTCTGTCTGTCTGTCTGTCTGTCTCTGCCTGCCTGCCTGCCTGCCTGCCTGCCTGCCTGCCTGTCTGCCTCTCTCTCTCTCTCTCTCTCTCTCTCTCTCTCTCTCTCTCTCTCTCTCTCTCTCTCTCTCTCTCTCCCTCCCTCTCTTATTGTTGTAGGTCAGGGACAAGAGTAGACTCACCGCTTCTTCCTAGGCTATTGGTAAAAGGCAAATGGACTAGTGAAGGAAGTAATGACATATAGTTAGCGGCTCAATTGCCTTCAAAGGTAGAGATGCTGAAAAACACCATCTAACAAATACTTACCCTTCCTCTCTCTCTCTACAGACCCCTCAAAAGGAAGAGATGTCTATGTTTAATTCATCATCTTTTGACACTAAAGTAGAATTCGGTTCTTTTCACTTTGGTTTTATGTCTATCTGTCCGTCCTTCCGACTGACCGTCTGCTTGCCTGCCTGCCTGTCTACCTGCTTGCCTGTCTGCCTGTGTGTGTGTGTGTGTGTGTGTGTGTGTGTGTCTGTTTCTGCATGTGTGTCTGTCTGTGTGTCTGTCTGTGTGTCTGTCTGTGTGTCTGTCTGTGTGTCTGTGTGTCTGTGTGTCTCTCCCTCCCTCCCTCCCTCCCTCCCTCCCTCCCTCCCTCCCTCCCTCCCTCCCTCCCTCCCTCCCTTCCTCCCTTCCTCCCTCCCTCCCTCCCTCTTCGAGCTATGACGTGCTTGCTTCACCACAAAGCGAGAGAAAGACATCAGCTCAGGCAGCAAACCGCTCCATGTGATCAATCGCTCCTCAGTCTGCTCTTTTTGCCGCGCCCTGTTGATCAGGGAGGGGGCGAGTGTTGTGGCTGTAGAGAGGGTGGGTCTCGGGAAAGGGTCACACACAGCAGTTCAGGGGGCGCTGCGAGGGCGAGACATGGCGCTAATGGGACGATCTTGGAGACCCGTGCCTCCTCACCTCGCCTTGTCGATCACCTCCCCCACCCTCCCCTTGCTCCGCCATTATTTCGAAGGGGAAAATTGTCTATACGCTTTTCCTCCCATTAGGATCCGTAATTATGTTGTACGCTGGGGAGCGGAGCAAATGGGACCGCATTGTTTATCATCATATTCATTTCATGTAGCCAAAGATGATGTTGC
Source organism: Theodoxus fluviatilis (assembly GCA_034096865.1). Taxonomy (NCBI): domain Eukaryota; kingdom Metazoa; phylum Mollusca; class Gastropoda; order Cycloneritida; family Neritidae; genus Theodoxus; species Theodoxus fluviatilis. The sequence goes on from JAWQFJ010028600.1 coordinate 51,641, forward strand.
TTAGTCCTTTCTGTTTGTTGTCCCTTGCACCTAAACATTAGCTAGGAATACTTTTTAATGGGATATGCTAAATGCCTTCACCTCATATGCGACTGACGATAGACGTTCCACCCTCTTCCGTGCCCAATTCGATTGACATGGAGCTGACTAGAATCGAACCGGTCGAGGAGCGTGCAAACAAGTGGGAAGAACCCGAGACCTTTGAATGGGGAAGGCATGATGCCCTACTTGAAGTCGCACCCTGTCTGGAGTAAAACTAGCTGAAGGACGTGCTGAGTTCACCGAAGCCCTATTAGAGCGCTATTGGGCCATTAGCGGAGAATGCGAACAAGTGGGGGCAAGCGATGACCGACCCTGCCTGGATGGCTGCGAAGCCTGGCCGGGACGTGATTGCAAAATGCCGTCTTCATGCGGCGATCCTCTCCTCGCTTCGGGCGGTGAAAGAATCGAAGACTCTGCCCATCCGCTCCAGAACGAGATCTGAATCACGCGGGGTTCCCCTCGGCACCTACAGCTCTGTTGCGAATTGAGGATCAGGAGCTGTTTAGACTTGGTTCCAGTAACCCCCCACGATGTACCATGGCCTCGTCCTTGACCTTCGCTCAATGCTCTGTCGCAGGTGCTGGTGGCAAGAAGAGTCGCCTTATTGCGGTCAGCGGGCGAAGTTGACACACTTCCAAAAGGAGATGAGTGAGAGAGAGAGAGAGAGAGAGAGAGAGAGAGAGAGAGAGAGAGAGTTTGTGTGTGTGTGTGTGTGTGTGTGTGTGTGTTTGTATGTGTTTGTATGTATTTGTGTGTATGTGCGAGTGTGTGTGTGTTTAGCGTGTGCGTGTATGCGCACCCTGAAATGTGTATGTTAGTATACATGTATAATTATTTGAGTCGTTTGAGATTTGTGGGAAAAGTAGGAAGACTGCAATTGGTGTATACCTGCTGACCGTCTGCATTTACAGATTAAATTGATTTGCCTTAAAGCATTGGAAATCATGATACATGCAGAAATAATTTTTATGCAGCCACCAAATATAACTTTACAGGTGAGGTGAAAATATGATGGTACACTACCATGACTTTACTTGGGAAGATTAACAGGACAGGTTTTTTTTGTTAGTGCACTTAACGCTCTGGCAGCTTTGTTGTTGTCACACGTTGTGGCAGTAAAGCCATGCGGTCTAAAGGGGACATTGGAATAGTCGTTTGTTGTCTTTGACAGCATTGCTTGAAATCCAATGCTACAACAACAATCAGGACACCAGGAGTCTCACTTTAATCAGAGACGTGGGGTTTTCGAAGTAGTACAGCTCGAGCCCTAACGATTATTATGCTAAGCTAGAATATTGGACATGACTGAAATTTTTGCTGAAATAATCACCTTATCTTTGAACTGGAAATAGGTATTGCGATGTTAATGTCTGGGTGACTTTCTGGAACACGAGAAGACCTGAAAGCGGATGGCAAGAAGCCTTATCAAATACGTTATTCCGCCTTTGGCAGATGACAGTGCTGTCACACGCCATTACAATGGACGTCTTTTCGCATGGCTATTTCATCTTCGTGCTAATCGATTTGAAGAATTATTCGGATGAATAGGGGAGGGGTGGGGGTGGGGAGTCGAACAACTGGAGGAGCCATTATTGGGGTTTTTCAGTCCTTTCATGTGAACGGATGAAGGGATTCCTGCCCGGTCGGCCGCTTATGAGCGGACGGGAGACGGCGCTTGTTGCGCTTGGCCGGGAGAATGAAGGTTTTTCCCGTGAGGTGTCGCCACGCTTGTCGGTTGCGGCGCTTCCAGTCGCCCGTGAAGCTAATGACCTGCCAGCGGTGACAGGTTGGAGGGGAGGCAACCGAGGAGAAAAAGCAGGTCTCGCTGTCCATTCTCCAGGAGGGAAGACCTTTTGAAGTTCTCCACCAGACCTGGCCTCTGGAAATGCACTTAAACAATTAGCTGGGAGCGTTCTAGGCCTGACACCGGCCCAAGTGATGGATCGGTGGTGGTACCGAGGAAGCCTCTCTCTGTTTAGTTTGCGCCTGCTGGTCTTCACGGTTCCACCTCTCCTCCAGCATGCAGGCTCTGGCGGAGTCCTCCGCAACTCTTATCTGACGGCTTAATCCGTCACCAGGAGACGCCGGACCCTTCCTGAAGGCAAGCAGAATGCAAAGAGCTGGCATAATCTTTCCGTCACTACTCAAAATACCCCACTTCTCATCCTCCTCCGAAATCACGCCAGGAACCTAGGGGATGGATTATATGTTCACTAAATGACAACCAAAAAACCCCCAAAAATGTTTGACGCTTGCCTGGCTGTAATCACAGATGAATCGCTGTGCTGAAATTGCCTCTGGATAGAAACAAGCTCTTTGAATGGTATGTTACATTTGAATATTCATTTCGCTGGAACGCTTCTATGGATGAACAAGTGCACCTGCTGGAAGCAGCACTTGCCTGAAGTCATAACAATAACATAACTTGCCTGAAGTCATAACAGCCTTGGCTGTTCTGACTGACACACAGTTTAGAAATGACGACGATGCAATCCTTTTACAGACAGCTGCAGTTATTCCCCCCCCCCCCCCCCCCCCCCCCCGTTTCCCCCTGTGGGATGGGGGTTGACAGAATAGACCCACCGTGTCTCCCTACACGCTTCATAAGAGGCGAATAAATGGGGACATCGACTTGAATTCAGCTCACTTGGAACTATTTTAGTTATTGTCGTGCTAATTGGACTTACTTAGCCTACAAAGGCTGATAAGAAGTAATACTCCATCCATCCATCCATCTATCCACAATGAAGCGCTGAGCTTTATATTGCATCAACCAAACAGTTTGACAACTCTTAGCCACCACGAGAGCACTGAATATACTCCTTCCATCCAATATCAGGTCTGTTCTAGGAGTGCGTTGTAGGAGTCGCGTGCTTTATCATACCTGGAATGGGCAGGCATGGACACAAGCCCGTGAAAGCGCACCCTTTGAAAGGCTTTTCCGCACATTCTCTGCGTGGGTTGAAAGAGAGCGGACATAGTAAACCTACCCAAAAATGCACTTAACTTGAGATAGCGTCTACTTTGCAGCCAGCGCAGTGTAACATTGACAGTTTCAAAGTCATCGACCCGAGAGCGTTTGGTGAAAGGCAAAGGTCGTGATGGTGCCCGGAAAGGGCGACTCGTGTGTCATTGCAGCCCCAGCATTCCTCCCTGGGCTTACGGCGCCAACGGCCGCCTCCAATTTCATGCTAAAATGGCAACGCCGACTCGAAAAGCTCCTTTGCTCCATATATTCTTATTTTTATGGGGAGAAGCCCGAGGTTAACTCTATAATGTTTTGAAGGTGTTTTCTCCCGGTCGGTTTGTGTTTCACTT
>JAWQFJ010028600.1:60000-100974 GCA_034096865.1 Theodoxus fluviatilis
GTCAGGTTGGAAGCTTGGTGGAAGGAGGAGGCCGATGGCTTGCAAAGAGGCAGACTGTCGGAAGTGCCAGGGTCTAGGTCTTCGGAGTTTGGTGGCGTTTCAGTAAAGCCAAGTCCTGGTGAAGTGGCCGTCCTGGCTTTGCTCCATCGTCACCTAGGAGTTGCGGCAATGTTCTGTGAGGTAGACGTGTGGCTATTTTAGGGGTGGTTTATTTCCAGTGATTGTGCTGTCCTCACCGGGATAAACTCAGTGAATCTTTCTGTTGAAGGGCCTATGTGCTTTCATGGAAATGCCAAGTAAATGTATAAATGACTAGGTGGATCACGCTGACAGGGAAATCCCCTTTCTCTTTTACTCCGAATGTATGTTTGTTTTGAAAGGCGTGTCCCATTATTTTATGTGTGAAATATACTATGGTCACGCCCAGGTGGTAAATTGAAACGGTAAGTATGCCGCTTGCCTTCGTTGCGCACTCTATCCATGTCTTCTGCCCAGTTTGATGGGAAGTGCTGTTGTCTTCTGTTTGTCCTCAACTATCACAAGTCGCGTAAAACCGAGAAGCCTGGGGCAAGCGCATTGACTGCGTTATCAGACTGCTGAATGGCGAAGACTGGGGTGGATGAGCGCGCCCCATAGCCTGTCTCAGTGAGCTGTCTGCCACCAGGGGTCAGCTTAGCGGATTGTGGGAGATGGCCCCTCGCGTTCCCCGCCCGATCCAGTAACTTCACCCTGACGGCCTCGAAGTGAGCTCTCAAAGTGTATTGGCCCCCAGCCCGTAGGAACAAATCCCACAGGTAATATCCCGATTACGCAACCCTGCGAGATGTGTGTGATGGTCTTTGACGACATGAACGTTCTCATCCCTCTCTTATGGGCAATTACCGGTTTTCCATCGGAGGCAACACAAAAGACGCTATTTCCGAGGCCGAGTTTGTTCCTCCACTGGGATTCGTGCACACATAATCGCGCGGCAGCGCGCCGTCCTACAACGCCCCCATGCGGCGAAACTGTACGTTAAAATGGAAGTTAGCGGGTCTGGTCTAGGGGGAGACAGAGAAGCTTTCATTCGCTCCGTGTCAGGTGAGAGCACTCGGGCTTGGGTTGGGGTGGAGGCTTACTAGAGGGCGAGTGGATGAAGACAATGAGTCAGGTATCAGTAGGGGGACGAAGAGTTAGTGCGTCACGCAGGCTTCTTCATGGTTTTTTAACACTTCAGCGCTGGTTGGTATAAAGAAGGGAGAAGGTGTTGCAGAGTTCAAGGCACGAACGCACAGCGATGGAATGGGAAAGTTCGGCAGGGACGGGGCTGGTCGGGGTGGTTGTGAGGGAAATGGGGGTGGCGGGAAGGGTAGAGGGGGTAGGGCAGTTACGGAACCTTGGCCGTCATGGCTGCAGCTGCTGGATGTCCCGCATGGCGGGTGGAACTCTCTCAGTGGGGAGTCTCATTTGATCCCAGCAGCCACGACACCCTTGTGAATACGCAATGGCCCTTCATCTCTTTCCCCCACCTCCACCACTCTGCCCGCCTCTCACCTCGCTGCCTTGCTTACTGATAGATAGATGATGGTTGAATTGGTACGTGAATCGATATATACTGTATGTCTCATGTCTCTCCAGTTTTTCTTGGTATTTGAGAAGGATATGGCGTGATTGCCGTAATGCTTTCCTGTGCCTCTCTCTAGTACCTCGCTCTGCATTTTTTTACACCGCCTGTTATTTTCGCATTACTTTTCCTAGTTCCTGTTTTTTCTGCTTCCACCACTGCTAATACTGCTGCTGCTGCTTCTCTTCCTCCTCCTCTTACTGATGCTACTGCTAGTACTACTACTACTACTATTGTTGCTGCTACTACACCGTTGAAGACGTTTGCTCTTGCTCTCCACTCGTTCCGCTTGTCTTCTGGCCTTACATCCAAACGCAATATATCCCGCTATGTTGTTGGTTTTTCAACAAAGCAGTTTCACGGTAAATAAGCTTTTAACATCTCCTCTGCTGCCTGTGCATATTGGTGGTGTTTACTGAAACAACTCTGGGCTGATGTGGGAGCTCCTGGCGACAGAGCAGCTCTGTACAACTACAGAACGCCTTTGATGCAGACTGCCTGTCACTGAGGGAGGAGAGGGGGCCGGGACTGTGTGCGAGCGAAAAAGACGACGATAATGCCGATACTGCCGAGTGCCAAGTGGCCGTAGAAGAGAGTGCTGCTCTGGGAGGGAAGGCGGATCGCTTTCACGTCTCCACGTGGGAATTTCCGTCTTCAGTTCGCTTGAGTCCAATGCGCTTTGGCAGCCAGATGAAGTGTAGAATAGAGTTGAAAAGGCTTGTCCCCAGACCTGTTTAGAAGGTCTTTGCTGTGCTGGGTTTTGGAGTTGAACGGCTTGGGTTTTACTGTGGATACGACGTGTTTTCTTCTCTTCTTCTCCTGCTCCCGCTTCACTGGTTTCCAGCTCTGAATGCTCCGTTTAGTCCTCCTGATCCGTGTTCTTTTTCTTCTTAATCTCAATTACTTTTATCGTCGTCGTCGTCGTCGTCTTCCTCCTCCTCCTCCTCCTCCTCCTCCTCCTCCTCCTCCTCCTCCTCCTCCTCCTCCTCCTCCTCCTCCTCCTCCTCCTCCTCCTCCTCCTCCTCCTCCTCCTCCTCCTCCTCCTTCTCCTCCTCATCCTCTTCCTCCCTTCTTCTTTCTTCTTTCTTCCTTCTTCCTTCCTCCTCCTCCTTCTCCTCCTCCTTTTCCTCCCTTCTTCTTTTTTCTTTCTTCCTTCTTCCTTCTTCCTTCCTACTCCTCCTCCTCCTCCTTCTCCTCCTCCTTCTCCTCCTCCCTACTTCTTTCTTCTTTCTTTCTTTTTTCTTCTTTCTTCCTTCCTTCCTCCTCCTCCTCCTCCTCCTCCTCCTCCTCCTCCTCCTCCTCCTCCTCCTCCTCCTCCTCCTCCTCTTCCTCCTCCTCTTCCTTCTCCTCCTCCTCCCCCTTCTTTTTCTTCTTTCTTCTTCCTTCCTCCTTCCTTCCTTCTTCCTCCTTCCTCCTTCCTCCTCCTCCTCCTCCTCCTCCTCCTCCTCCTCCTCCTCCTCCTCCTCCTCCTCCTCCTCCTCCTCCTCCTCCTCCTCCTCCTCCTCCTCCTCCCCCCTTCTTCTTTCTTCTTTCTTCCTTCTTTCTTCCTCCTTCCTCCTTCTCCTCCTCCTCCTCCTCCTCCTCCTCCTCCTCCTCCTCCTCCTCCTCCTCCTCCTCCTTCTCCTCCTCCTCCTTCTCCTCCTCCTCCTTCTTTTTTCTTCTTTCTTCTTTCTTCCTTTCTTCTTTCTTCCTTTCTTCTTCCTTCTTCCTTCCTCCTTCCTCCTTCCTCCTTCCTCCTCCTCCTCCTCCTCCTCCTCCTCCTCCTCCTCCTCCTCCTCCTCCTCCTCCTCCTCCTTCTCAACATTCAGGATCTGCATTGCGTCAGTTACAGGCCGCCTCAATCTCGAATGGCGATCTCTCTGGAGGCTTTCATGCACTTCGAACGTTGCTCCCTCGTGCCTCAGCCATTGCATTGTCCATTGACATCACGCACTGCCCGCCCGGTCCTGCCCGCTCTGCCCGCCCTGCCAGTCCTGCCTACCCACCCTGCCTGCCCTGCCTGCCCCACCCTGCCTGCCCCTGCCTGCCCCACCCTGCCTGCCCTGCCTTGCCTTGCCTGCCCTGCCTTGCCTGCCCTGCCCGCCCTGCCTGCCCCACCCTGCCTGCCCCTGCCTGCCCTGCCTTGCCTTGCCTGCCCTGCCAGTCCTGCCTACCCACCCTGCCTGCCCTGACTGCCCCACCCTGCCTGCCCCTGCCTGCCCCACCCTGCCTGCTCTGCCTTGCCTGCCCTGCCCGCCCTGCCTGTACAGTCTTGCTTCTCCCCAGATGCGGCGCTGCCGATTCAGTTTGACCATTTGTAAGTGCGTGAAACGAACTTTATCATATCCGTACATGACATTTTGCAGTGTGTATTCCATATGCCACCTTTTATTGAAAATATCACCACTTGATAGAACACAGAAGTACACGGAAAAGGTGTTTAGTCTGTATAGTAAAATGAAAAAGTATGAAAGTGCCCGAGATATGTGCTTTCTGACAGGTTTTTAAAAATCACGTTTGTATGTGGTTGATACATAAATAAATGAAAGTTCATATGTATATATAATTTCTCCGTAGTCTGTTTGGTGTTAGGTGTGTTCCTGTGGCACGTTTGAAAGTCAGCAGTCGGTCGAGTGGAAGATCGTGAGCACCTGATCGCACAGTGTATGACGCTGTGGAGCCGAGAGAGAGGTGGAGTTAGGACGTCCTGTTGCTACACAAGCCAGTGTCGTCTGTCGTTCCTGTCGAGACCACCCAAGAGATGACATAAAGCTCTGTCTGCAAGGCCACATACACGCCGTGGCTTGTCGTGCCGTGCCAAGGCCAGCTTGAAAAATCGGCGTAGGAGTTGTTCATGCCGCTTCGCTGTCCGTGCGGTTTAGGATTTCGATTCCCGTGACAAGACGGAACACACCAAAGTGCTTGTTTGGGTTACACAGGAAAACCTCCCTTGTCCTTGTCCAGTAATCTGTTACTTTGAAAGGAAACCAAACTTGTCAGGAAATACCTCAAAAGCATATTATTTATAGCACTACATCGGGCATGACGAAATGAAAACTTTAGATTATCACTTTCTTTCTATGAAGTACTGTTTTATTTTTAAACGCATAATTAAACATTTAGATTATTTATGATTTTGCCTTCAAAAGCTGTGTTTCCATGTCGCGTGATGATGATGGACTCGAAAGGTGTTTGTGACATTTTATTTGCTAAACGACTGCTGCAAAATCTAGCTTTCTCGTGCACATATAATGATCGTTTTACGAGGAAGATTCTGCCAAGAGTACAAGACCTGACATTACTCATTTCCAGCCGCTCGAAGAGACAGAGGATCTGCAACGCACTTATGCACGCACTTGTACGTGTGTTTTACTCGTGCACTTCGTAAACTCTGAACGAGGAGTCCCACTTTTCGCGTCTGTAGTGCAAGCACACGATGATTGAATATATGATGCATTTCAGTGTTCCCGACACTCCTTGCCTCGTCTGGAATGCCGGCGCCCGTCCTGTGGCCGGGTTCACGCAACCAGAGGCTGGGTTTCTGCAACCAGATGCTGGCTTAAATTGAATATTGCCATTAGCGAGTGTCGCTTCGTGCTCAATGCCGCCGTCCATCATCTTTTCTCGAGATGTTTTTTGCGAGGCTGATGTGTTTTATGGGCTCGGAGACGCAACGCTGGTGCCGGCCCGAATCTAAAGCACACCGACCTCGTAAATCACGAGTTGAAGTTACGGGATTCTTCTGGGAAACATTCCTATCCTCACTATGGCTGTGGGTTCTCCTGTAGTAATCTGACGTAACGTTATCTGCATTGTCGTCATTATTGTCGTCATCGACATCGTCAAGCGCTAATGGTCATTGTCATAACCAACTTTCAATACGTCGTCTTTATCTTCGTCAGCAGCAGCAGCAGCCTCGTACTCGTTGTCATCACCATTATCGATTATGTTCGGCGTAAGCATACTTTATTTGAATTAATGACTGGACGATGACCATGTCGCCCATATCGCCTTGTTGCAACGCTGACGTGCTATGTGACTCCTCCTTGCACGATCGCCTCTGGGCGGGGCGGACTCTGCAGCTGGCTGCTGAGAAGTTGCGGTCGAACGGTCATCTCAGACGGAGTTCACACTTGTCATGTCAGGATCTTTGTTTCCTAGTAGCCGCTGCAGGAAAACGGAAAGAGAAACAAGACAGATCGGAGAGAAGCTTGCTGACAGGAATTAAAAAAACGAATCCTCGTCCTCCGCTTTTCCCATTACCGTCTTGCTGAGTGCTTGCCGTCGCCTGCTGGCTGATGCATTGGGTGCTGGCATGGGAGGAAGGAATTTATATTGTGACAATTGTTATTGTAGTTGAAGTGCAGTGTTAATTTCTCAAACAGTAAGATAGTAAACTGCTTGCTTCTTTCATGTTGTAAAACTGCATGGTAATAGTTCAAGATTGGATTTGAAATTTAATAAATTACTATTTCGGGAAAAAGTTAACTGCTTGGGAAAATAACACATTCGAGTCATCGATAGAAACATTTGAATAATGATGTGTTAGTGATTTGCTCCTAGGAGTGCTCCCATTGTTAAATGTTACCGAACCTCTGAAATAAGTATGTGTACGTTTTCAGTCATTCTTCAGACGGAATTACACACAGGGGAAAAGGGCGGGCGTCGATGCCATTTGACATATAATGGAAAGACTATGGTTCTCTTCACTGAACTAAGATAAACCAGGATAAAGGGTTCCTTTCGTTTGCAGATCTGAAGCATGTCAATGATTAATTCGGCGTACTCAGTCACGTGATCAAGGGTCATAACTGCCACAAACATGTTCCTGTCTCTGAAAACGTTTACCCTCTATCTCTCCACTACCACCACCCCTGTCTCTCTCTACCCGCCTGCTACCCCTCCACCCCCACCCTCACAACCCAACCTACTGAGGCCATCGCTGCCATAGCTGCCGAGATTTTGCCTGCAGGGTACGAGGACTGAGGAGCTGGGGACAGCTGTCGCCGTTAGAAAACTGTTGTCTTCCCTGATCTCCAGTGTCTCAGAAGGAGTCGCGCCACGATCCCTCCATTTCCTCTTCCTGCGGAAGTTCTCGTGTCCTCTGCAACCGACGGCTTCCGCCTTTTGCTAACATGGCGGCTTCCGCATTCGTTCAGGCAAAAGTTAGACTCGTTTCGCTCTCGGCCAGTGAGTGCGGGTCCCTGCTGGCAGCACTTGTTATGCTCTCTCTGTCTCTGTCTCTGTCTCTGTCTCTGTCTCTGTCTCTCTCTCTCTCTCTCTCTCTCTCTCTCTCTCTCTCTCTCTCCCCTCCCTCCCTTCCTCCCTCTCTGTCTGTCTGTTTTTGTCTCTGTCTCTGTCTCTGTCTCTCTCTCTGTCTCTCTCTCTCTCTCTCTCTCTCTCTCTCTCTCTCTCTCCTCCCTCCCTCCCTCCCTCCCTTCCTCCCTCTCTGTCTCTGTCTCTGTCTCTCTCTCTGTCTCTCTCTCTCTCTCTCTCTCTCTCTCTCCTCTCTCTCTCTCTCTCTCTCTCTCTCTCTCTCTCTCTCTGTCTCTCTCTCTCTCTCTCTCTGTCTCTGTTTTTGTCTGTCTCTCTCTCTTCCCCCCCCCTCCCTCCCTCTCTCTCTCTCTTCTCCCCCCCCCCCCTCTCTCTCTCTCTCTCTCTCTCTCTCTCTCGCTCTCTCCATCCAAACCACATAAACACAACGAGTAAATCTTCACCTTAGTACAGCAAGGCCATTGCGTTTGCAGATGGGGATATATATGTTTCTGAACAGGGGCCCATATACAACATTTTTACTCTGTTTTGAAACTTGTAATTTGTGACCGACATGAAAAACTATATGCTACTTTTATTGATTACAGATAAGCGTTTGGTTTTCTGAACCGCAGACAGATCTGGAAAGCCCATAAAGGCATACATCTTTCGACAATGTGTCTTTTGACGTTGCAGACCATGTATACCAAAGTGCAAGCAAACGTGTGTGGCGTTTGGAAGAGGCGTAATTGTACACTCCTGAAAGAAATGTCTCGCATTTTGAAAAAAAAGAGGGGGTGGGGGGGTGGGGGGGGGGGGGTGGGGGGTTGTGGGCGGTTTGGGGGGGGGGGAGGGGGACTTTCAACGTTGTCCCTACACACTCTTGCTCTGTATACACTCATGCGGAGAAATTCTGAGTTGTTTCTTAGATTTCTTGTTTCAACATCGCTGACGAAACTAAATTGCACAGTATGTTTGACAGCCCGCGATTTTTCAATCTCACTGAAGTTGCTGTGCAATTCTGTAAAGTTCTCAGCACGATAAAATACACAACCGACGAGTCGGCAGCGTTAACAGGAGAAACCCCGACGAAAACAACCTGAAGAGGTTGAAGGAAAACGCGAAGACACGAAAGCATGGGATGATATTTGCATACTCTCCTTAATCTGACTAATTTGTTTTTCCGGTCAATGCACATGGTGAATGTCGAAACTGTATGGTTTCCTTTGCCACGCATTGGACGTTTAGCGTCGCGACTGTCAGAATCTGGACGTGAAAAGGCTTTGTATGATGAGCGGATGTCAGATGTTTTGCCTTCCCAGTTTAGGGTGCAGTCTGTGGCTTGGAGCTCTGTTGCTAATGGTGTGTTTGCCCCATCCCCAAAGAACAAGGCTAACTTTTCTGTCCCGCATAACAAAACTCTACTTTAAAGACGAACCATCTCTGTCTGTGTCGAAGTGAGGCGCAGCCAGTCGTGAGAGGGTTTTGTGCGTGGACTTCGATGCTGAGCGCTACGATGGCACATAATTATCTATCTATTCATATGTCACGCTATACTCCTTCGACCAGCCACAAATGTTCGCCTGACCCTATGTTAGTAAAGGATGTCTTCTCAGAAAGTCCTGCCGTGGATAACTAGCTGATAGTATTCAATGAATAGCAGGGGTCTCTGTGTGATAAACCAGCCAGATGATTCACGGGATTACATTTGCAAAGAAACACGACAGTTGACAGCGAACTCCCGATGCGAAAAGATGGCTGTTTAGACCGAACTACGCATGGACGACAGAGCCACGGGCTGAGGGTCGTTAGGGTGACAGGCAGTTGAGTAAAGGTTGAAGCGATGGCACGATAAGTTCGTCTAATTGACGAAAACGAATGACTCTCCACCTGGACGCCTCTTCGTAGGAAAGTTGATCTGTTCATGACTGGCCACTGATCGGAGTTCATCAGTCAATGCCACCCCAATGGGTTGGAGACCCACGGCGTCTCCCCGCGTGATCTATAAAAGGCGAATAATTAGGGATATCGAGATTTGACATGCTATTATTCTAACCAACTTTAGATATTTTCGCGGTCAGTAGTCTTACATAGGCTAATATCTAAAAATTTCATTCATTCTGAATTCATTACCAATTGTTGTGCTATGTCCCTGCTTCGTCATTCTATCCCTCTCCCCCCAGCCCCCCTCCCAACATTCATCAGCCCCTTCCCCCTCCACTATCGTCCCCCTCCCCCTTTCCTTTCTAAGCATGCGTATTGAGATATGAAATTTTGTCCTATCGCCCTTTATGCGTCTTCGTGTTTGGGGGCTCTACACAGTCTTTGCTGGCTGGTGGGCAGTGGGACTCGATTTAATTGATTTCGTGTCACTTATTAGATGTATATGAGACCTCACTGTCGTGAAGAGTTTTAATTCTTTGTTAAAGATGGGTGTTTCTTAACGTTGTGGCCTTATATAGCCTACAAGGCTGATAGGCCCTCAAACTCCATCCATCCATCCATCCATCCATTCTAAGCATGCGTTCTGCCGCACCTTTGTCTATCCCCACTCCTTTCCACCATCCGTATGCATCCCTTTACCACCTCCCGTATCCATCCCCTTTCCCCCACCCGTATCCATCCACCTGTATATCCCGTATCCACCACTCATATCCATCCACCCGTATCCATCCCCTTTCCACCACCCGTATCCATCCCCTTTCCCCCACCCGTATCCATCCACCTGTATATCCCGTATCCACCACTCATATCCATCCACCAGTATCCATCTCCTTTCCACCACCCGTATCCATTCCTCTTCCACCACCCGTATCCATCCCTTTTCCACCACCCGTATCCAACCCTTTTCCTCCACCCGTGTCCAACCTCTATCCACTGCCCATATCTATCCCCATTCAACCATTATATCCATCCATTCGTATCCACCCCTTTTCCACCACCCGTATCCATTTTGTTTTCCACCACCCGTATCCATCTCATTTCCACCACTCATATCATCCCCCTCCTCCACCCGTATCTGTTCTCTTTCCACCACCCGTATCTATCCCCTTTCCACCACCCGTATCCATCCTCTTCCACCACCCGAATGCATCCCCTTTCCACCACCCGTATCTATTCCCTTTCCACCACCCGAATCTATTCCCTTTCCACCACCCGTATCCCAACGCGATTGGTTAGAGGCGAATGAATAGGGACATCGTGACTTTAGGCTTGTTCAGGAGTACTCAGCGCTGCATGAGCGCTTCATGTTGGCAATTGAGCGCTCATTGCCACTCCTGAACGCCTAAGATGTAGTGCAGCGCTTCACTTGTTAAAGGGGAGGTAAATCTTCTACGCCCCATGTTGTGTTGATAGACGCGAAGAAAGTGTTTTCTTTGCCACAGACATCGTTTATGCACGTTTACATGTATTCTATATTAATAAAATCCACTACTATGTCATCCTTACTTGCCATTACTTGCACATACAGAGCGCTTGGGACAAATAAAGCCCGTTCAAGTCCCAAAATGATGTTTCTGAGGGTTATTTTACGCGTCGACGGCCAGTGCGGGATCGAAGACGCCATTTTGAAATGATGCAAAATCGTCTGCATCATCTCGGATAGGTGATTCACAGCGCTGCTCAGCGCTGAGTGAATCACGCCCCAAAATTGCCGTTCAGGAGTGAATCACATGCAGCGCTGAGCAGCGCTTTGCATCGCTGCGCCTCCTGAACAAGGCATATACTTGCGTTTACTTCAGACTACCGGTATTCTAGTATTTTTCGTGCTTAGTGGCCTTACATAGCCTACAAAGGCTGATGAGCCGTAAAAACTCCATCCATCAACCCACCACCCGTGTCCATCCTCTTTCCACCACCCGTAACCATCTCCTTTCTACCACCCGTAACCATCCCCTTTCCACCACCCGTAACCATCCCCTTTCCACCCCCTAAGCTCTTCCCCATCATTGTACCTGACTGCCTTGAAGACATGGGGTCAATCCTCGGCTTCGACTAGTACTTGCTAATTATGTTGTGTTCATAGGTGATAGTTTCCGTTTTGTGTATTTGATAATTAATTTTATTATGATATACCTGTGGACGCTGAGATGGAATAGTGTTAATGATAAACGGTTTTTGTAGTCTGAGTGCATGCTTCTCTTGGAGTGGAGACGGTGCAAGAACAACACTAAGACTTGTCCGACGACCAGGGAGCATATGGGAGAGGTCAGAGTAGGCAGAAATAGGTGAGCACTTGCAGATACCCCTTTCTTTACTCCTATATCAGTGTTCCTCCATTAGGGTCGTGAAAAGTCTGCCTTGCACCACCAACCCCTTCCCCTCCCCTCGAAGCTTCGTTGCCTCTCACCCTTGCACCTGTCTGCCTTCTCACCTCGACTTTTGCCTTGTCCTAATTTATCACACTTGCCACGCTTGGCTCCCCTGACATCTCCACACACTCCCCACCTAGCCCCACCCCACTCGCCACCCCTGCCCCGTCTTCCCACGCTCGTAACAAGTTTCCCCCCTTTTCACCCCCCCTCCCCTCCCCCCACGCCCCACCTCTCTCTCAATTAATTTTCACCCATTGCCCTGCACTGCGCATCTACCACTTCTTACACCCACTTTCTTTGTCCTGTTATACCTCCTTTGACTGTTTGCTAACTTTCTATAGCCACATTTCCCCACACTCTTCACTGAAAGTAGTTTAGGAGCTATCGCGTTTCATGTCTAGAACACTAATGCACCTCTTGCCAGTTCCCCCTCCCCCCCCCCCCTCTCTCTTTCTCTCTCTCTCTGTCTCTCTCTCTGTCTGTCTGTCTCTCTCTCTCTCTCTCTTTCTCTCCCCCCCCCCTCTCTCTCTCTTACTTTCTCCTTCTCAACTACCACCATACTTCTGTCACATTGCAGCCTAGAGGGTACGGACAAAACTGTGAAGAAAGGGTGGACGGAGAGAGGGAATAGAGTTGCGATCTCTGTGGGCGGGAGGAAGAGAGAGATGGAAGATAGAGGGAGGTTTCGGTGACGGATGGCAACAGGGGGCTGTTGTCTTCAAGCCTCTCTCTATCTTCCTATTCTGGCCTGCTGCTGCTGGTGGTGTGATGGGGGCCGCATCTTGCTGATCATCTCGATGCTTTTCTATGTGGGGGAAAAGCGGTTTGCCTGGCTTATCTGCCCTTGTGATGGCTGCCGCTGCTGCTTTTTTCACTCGCTTTGTTAATTTGACTTACCACACTTCCTCCTCCACCTTCCCCTCCTCCTCCTCTTGCTCCCACTTCTGTTCTTGCTACTCCTGCTGCTCCTCTTCCTGCTATCGTTCATGTTAATGCTTGTGCTTCTAAACTCCACCATCTTCTTCTCTTCCTCGTTTTCCTCCTCCTGCTAACATTTTTGGGGTTTTGTTTTATTATTCACCCTCCTTTCTCCCTGTCCCTTCCTTTCTGATAATTCCTTTACATCGTTATACAATCCTGTCTCCCACCTCTACCTTTCACACCATTGCTGCATGATCGAGGTGACCGTCGTCTTGGTGGTTTTAGTGAGGTTCTTTTAAGCTCCTGCTAGATGATGGATAACTCAATGTAGAACCTGCACGGCACGTCCACGTTCAAGCAAACTGTCATGGCCGCTATCTTCCGCCATCCGCCTTATTGAGTTGGGGCTGAGCTGTTTGTGGAAGAAGTTGCGCGGAATCACAGAAAAAGTTGGTTTTTGCCAATGAGGACCTGAAGTCGGCTAATGTTATTCGAGGAGAGATAGAGGAAGCAGTGACTGCCGAACCTGGTTTTTCGTGGGCCGTCTTGGCAGAGGCTCCATAAAACGAGATAAGATTTGCAAGCGAGGTAATCTGCTCGGAAATCCGATGAACACGAACTCGCGCAGGCGGTGCCGCCTCGCTAGCTCGGAAGACATCTGCAAAACCGTGCCCAGGTCCCCAGAGATTTCCGGCGTTTGGAACTCGGCCCGGATTTCCCCAGCAACGAGGAAGTGAGAAGCTGGCCCGTGTTTCCAGGCTTCATTATATTAGGGTATGGGCTGCGAGAGTCCTCCTCCACCAGCGCCGTGTCGCGACCTGCCTGGGGGAAGACTGCCTAGCGAAAGACTGTAGACTGCCTGGAGGAAGACTGCAGACTACCTGAAGGAAGACTACCTGGAGAAAGCCTGAAGACTGCCTAGGGGAAGACTGCCCGGAGGAATACTGCCCGGAGGAATACTGCCTGGAGGAAGACTGCCCGGAGGAAGACTGCCTGGAGGAAGACTGTCTGGAGGAAGACTGTCTGGAGGAAGCCTGCCAAGAGGAAAACTGCAGATTTCCTAGAGGAAGCCTGAAAACTGCCTGAAGGAAGCCTGAAGACTGCCTGGAGGAAGACTGCCTGGAGAAAGACAGCAGAATACCTGGACTTAAGACTGCCTGGAGGAAGCCTGAAGACTGCCTGGAGGAAGACTGAAGACTGCCTGGAGGAAGACTGAAGACTGCCTGGAGGAAGCCTGAAGACTGCCTGGAGGAAGACTGAAGACTGCCTGGAGGAAGACAGCAGAATACCTGGACTTAAGACTGCCTGGAGGAAGCCTGAAGACTGCCTGGAGGAAGACTGAAGACTGCCTGGAGGAAGCCTGCCTCAAGGAAGACTTCCTGGAGGAAGACTGAAGATTGCCTGGAGGAAGACTGCAGACTGCGTGGAGGAAGACTGCAGACTGCCTGGAGGAAGACTGCAGACTGCGTGGAGGAAGACTGAATACTGCGTGGAGGAAGACTGAAGACTGCCTGGAGGAAGACTGAAGACTGCCTGGAGGAATACTGAAGACTGCCTGGAGGAAGACTGAATACTGCGTGGAGGAAGACTGAAGACTGCCTGGAGGAAGACTGAATACTGCGTGGAGGAAGACTGAAGATTGCCTGGAGGAAGACTGAAGACTGCCTGGAGGAAGACTGAAGACTGCGTGAGGAAGACTGAAGACTGTATGGAGGAAGACTGCACAGAGGAAGACTGAAGACTACCTGGAGGAAGACTGAAGACTGCCTTGAGGAAGACTGCCTGGAGAAAGACTGAAGACTGCCTGGAGGAAGACTGAAGACTGTCTGGAGGAAGGATGCCTTGAGGAAGACTGCCTGGAAGAAGACTGAAGACTGCCTGGAGGAAGACTGAAGACTGCCTGGAGGAAGACTGAAGACTGCCTGGAGGAAGACTGAAGACTGCCTTGAGGAAGACTGCCTGGAGGAAGACTGAAGACTGCCTGGAGGAAGACTGCCTGGAGAAAGACTGAAGACTCCCTGGAGAAGAACTGCCTGGAGGAAGACTGAAGACTGCCTGGAGGAAGACTGAAGACTGCCTGAAGAAGAACTGCCTGGAGGAAGACTGAAGACTCCTGGAGGAAGACTGAAGACTGCCTGGAGGAAGACTGAAGACTGCCTGGAGGAAGACTGAAGACTGCCTGGAGAAGAACTGCCTGGAGGAAGACTGAAGACTACCTGGATGAAGACTGAAGACTGCCTGGAGAAGATCTGCCTGGATGAAGACTGAAGACTGCCTGGTTGAAGACTGAAGACTGCCTGGAGGAAGAATAAAGACTGCCTGGATGAAGACTGAAGACTGCCTGGATGAAGACTGAAGACTGCCTGGATGAAGACTGAAGACTGCCTGGAGAAGAACTGCCTGGAGGAAGACTGAAGACTGCCTGGAGGAAGACTGAAGACTACCTGGAGGAAGACTGAAGACTGCCTGGATGAAGATTGAAGACTGCCTGGAGAAGAACTGCCTGGAGGAAGACTGAAGACTGCCTGGATGAAGACTGAAGACTGCCTGGAGAAGATCTGCCTGGATGAAGACTGAAGACTGCCTGGTTGAAGACTGAAGACTGCCTGGTTGAAGACTGAAGACTGCCTGGAGGAAGACTGAAGACTGCCTGGAGGAAGACTGAAGACTGCCTGGAGAAGAACTGCCTGGAAGAAGACTGAAGACTGCCTGGATGAAGAATAAAGACTGCCTGGAGGAAGACTGAAGACTGCCTCGAGGAAGACTGAAGACTGCCTGGATGAAGACTGAAGACTGCCTGGATGAAGACTGAAGACTGCCTGGAGGAAGACTGAAGACTGCCTGGAGGAAGACTGAAGACTGCCTGGAGGAAGACTGAAGACTGCCTGGAGGAAGACTGAAGACTGCCTGGAGGAAGACTGAAGACTGCCTGGAGGAAGACTGAAGACTGCCTGGAGGAAGACTGAAGACTGCCTGGAGGAAGACTGAAGACTGCCTGGATGAAGACTGAAGACTGCCTGGATGAAGACTGAAGACTGCTGGAGGAAGACTGAAGACTGCCTGGAGGAAGACTGAAGACTGCCTGGATGAAGACTGAAGACTGCGTGGAGGAAGACTGAAGACTGCCTGGAGGAAGACTGAAGACTGCCTGGAGGAAGACTGAAGACTGCCTGGATGAAGACTGAAGACTGCCTGGAGGAAGACTGAAGACTGCCTGGATGAAGACTGAAGACTGCCTGGAAGAAGACTGAAGACTGCCTGGAGGAAGACTGAAGACTGCCTGGAGGAAGACTGAAGACTGCCTGGAGGAAGACTGAAGACTGCCTGGAGGAAGACTGAAGACTGCCTGGAGGAAGACTGAAGACTGCCTGGAGGAAGACTGAAGACTGCCTGGATGAAGACTGAAGACCGCGTGGAAGAAGACTGAAGACTGCGTGGAAGAAGACTGCAGACTGCCTGGATGAAGACTGAAGACTGCGTGGAAGAAGACTCAGACTGCCTGGATGAAGACTGAAGACTGCCTGGAAGAAGACTGCTGGAGGAAGACTGAAGACTGCTGGAGGAAGATTGAAGACTGCCTGGAGGAAGACTGAAGACTGCCAGGATGAAGACTAAAGACTGCCTGAGTGATGACTGAAGGCTGCCTGAAGGAAGACTGAAGACTGCCTGGAGGAAGACTGAAGACTGCCTGGATGAAGACTAATGACTGCCTGGGTGATGACTGAAGGCTGCCTGAAGGAAGACTGAAGACTGCCTGGAGAAGAACTGTCTGGAGGAAGACTGAAGACTGCCTGGATGAAGACTGAAGACTGCCTGGAGAAGAACTGCCTTGAGGAAGACTGCCTGGAGGAAGACTGAAGACTGCCTGGAGAAGAACTGCTGAAGACTGCCTGGAGGAAGACTGCAGACTGCCTGGATGAAGACTGAAGACTGCCTGGAGGAAGGCTGAAGACTGCCTGGAGGAAGACTGAAGACTGTCTGGAGGAAGACTGAAGACTGCCTGGAGGAAGACTGAAGACTGCCTGGAGGAAGACTGAAGACTGCCTGGAGGAAGACTGAAGACTGCCTGGAGGAAGACTGAAGACTGCCTGGATGAAGACTGAAGACTGCCTGGATGAAGACTGAAGACTGCCTGGAGGAAGACTGAAGACTGCCTGGAGGAAGACTGAAGACTGCCTGGATGAAGACTGAAGACTGCCTGGAGGAAGACTGAAGACTGCCTGGAGGAAGACTGAAGACTGCCTGGAGAAGAACTGCCTGGAGGAAGACTGAAGACTGCCTGGAGGAAGACTGAAGACTGCCTGGAGGAAGACTGCCTGGAGAAAGACTGTCTGGAGGAAGACTGAAGGCTGCCTGAAGCAAGACTAAAGACTGCCTGGAGAAGAACTGCCTGGAGGAAGACTGAAGACTGCCTGGATGAAGACTGAAGACTGCCTGGATGAAGACTGAAGACTGCCTGGATGAAGACTGAAGACTGCGTGGAAGAAGACTGCTGGAGGAAGACTGAAGACTGCTGGAGGAAGACTGAAGACTGCCTGGATGAAGACTGAAGACTGCGGGGAAGAAGACTGAAGACTGCCTGGATGAAGACTGAAGACTGCCTGGAGAAGATCTGCCTGGATGAAGACTGAAGACTGCCTGGATGAAGACTGAAGACTGCTTGGAGGAAGAACACAGACTGCCTGGATGAAGACTGAAGACTGCCTGGAGGAAGAATACAGACTGCCTTGAGGAAGACTGAAGACTGCCTGGATGAAGACTGAAGACTGCCTGGAGGAAGACTGAAGACTGCCTGGAGGAAGACTGAAGACTGCCTGGAGGAAGACTGAAGACTGCCTGGAGGAAGACTGAAGACTGCCTGGAGGAAGACTGAAGACTGCCTGGAGAAAACTGCCGGAGGAAGACTGAAGACTGCCTGGAAGAAGACTGAAGACTGCCTGGAGGAAGACTGAAGACTGCCTGGAAGAAGACTGAAGACTGCCTGGAGAAGATAAGACTGCCTGGAGGAAGACTGAAGACTGCCTGGAGGAAGACTGAAGACTGCCTGGATGAAGACTGAAGACTGCCTGGATGAAGACTGAAGACTGCCTGGATGAAGACTGAAGACTGCCTGGAGGAAGACTGCTGGAGGAAGACTGAAGACTGCCTGGATGAAGACTGAAGACTGCCTGGAGGAAGACTGAAGACTGCCAGGATGAAGACTAAAGACTGCCTGGGTGATGACTGAAGGCTGCCTGAAGGAAGACTGAAGACTGCCTGGAGGAAGACTGAAGACTGCCTGGATGAAGACTAATGACTGCCTGGGTGATGACTGAAGGCTGCCTGAAGGAAGACTGAAGACTGCCTGGAGAAGAACTGTCTGGAGGAAGACTGAAGACTGCCTGGATGAAGACTGAAGACTGCCTGGAGAAGAACTGCCTTGAGGAAGACTGCCTGGAGGAAGACTGAAGACTGCCTGGAGAAGAACTGCCTTGAGGAAGACAGCCTGGAGGAAGACTGCAGACTGCCTGGATGAAGACTGAAGACTGCCTGGAAGAAGACTGAAGACTGCCTGGAGGAAGACTGAAGGCTGTCTGGAGGAAGACTGAAGACTGCCTGGAGGAAGACTGAAGACTGCCTGGATGAAGACTGAAGACTGCCTGGAGAAGAACTGCCTGGAGGAAGACTGAAGACTGCCTGGAGGAAGACTGAAGACTGCCTGGATGAAGACTGAAGACTGCATGGATGAAGACTGAAGACTGCCTGGAGAAGAACTGCCTGGAGGAAGACTGAAGACTGCCTGGAGAAGAACTGTCTGGAGGAAGACTGAAGACTGCCTGGATGAAGACTGAAGACTGCGCGGAGGAAGACTGAAGACTGCCTGGAGGAAGACTGGACCGCCTGGAGAAGAACTGCCTGGAGGAAGACTGAAGACTGCCTGGAGGAAGACTGCCTGGAGAAAGACTGTCTGGAGGAAGACTGAAGACTGCCTGGAGAAAGACTGTCTGGAGGAAGACTGAAGGCTGCCTGAAGCAAGACTAAAGACTGCCTGGAGAAGAACTGCCTGGAGGAAGACTGAAGACTGCCTGTATGAAGACTGAAGACTGCCTGGATGAAGACTGAAGACTGCCTGGAGGAAGACTGAAGACTGCCTGGAGGAAGACTGAAGTCTTGCTGGAGGAAGACTGCCTGGAGAAGAACTGCCTGGAAGAAGACTGAAGACTGCCTGGATGAAGACTGAAGACTGCCTGGATGAAGACTGAAGACTGCCTGGAGGAAGACTGAAGACTGCCTGGAGGAAGACTGAAGACTGCCTGGATGAAGACTGAAGACTGCCTGGAGGAAGACTGCCTGGATGAAGACTGAAGACTGCCTGGAGGAAGACTGAAGACTGCCTGGAGGAAGACTGAAGACTGCGTGGAGGAAGACTGAAGGCTGCCTGGATGAAGACTGAAGACTGCCTGGAGGAAGACTGAAGACTGCCTGGAAGAAGACTGAAGACTGCCTGGAGGAAGACTGCCAGTGCCTGGAGAAAGACTGTCTAGAGGAAGACTGCCTGGAGGAAGACTGAAGACTGCGTGGAGGAAGACTGAAGACTGCGTGGAGGAAGACTGAAGACTGCCTGGATGAAGACTGAAGACTGCCTGGAGGAAGACTGAAGACTGCCTGGATGAAGACTGAAGACTGCCTGGAAGAAGACTGAAGACTGCCTGGAAGAAGACTGAAGACTGCCTGGATGAAGACTGAATACTGCGTGGAGGAAACTGCCGGAGGAAGACTGAAGACTGCCTGGATGAAGACTGAAAACTGCGTGGAGGAAACTGCCGGAGGAAGACTGAAGACTGCCTGGAGGAAGACTGAAGACTGCCTGGATGAAGACTGAAGACTGCATGGATGAAGACTGAAGACTGCCTGGATGAAGACTGAAGACTGCCTGGAAGAAGACTGAAGACTGCGTGGAGGAAACTGCCGGAGGAAGACTGAAGACTGCCTGGAGGAAGACTGAAGACTGCCTGGATGAAGACTGAAGACTGCCTGGAAGAAGACTGAAGACTGCCTGGATGAAGACTGAAAACTGCGTGGAGGAAACTGCCGGAGGAAGACTGAAGACTGCCTGGATGAAGACTGAAGACTGCCTGGATGAAGATTGAAGACTGCCTGGAGGAAGACTGAAGACTGCCTGGAGGAAGACTGAAGACTGCCTGGAAGAAGACTGAAGACTGCGTGGAGGAAACTGCCGGAGGAAGACTGAAGACTGCCTGGAGGAAGACTGAAGACTGCCTGGATGAAGACTGAAGACTGCCTGGAGGAAGACTGAAGACTGCCTGGATGAAGACTGAAGACTGCCTGGAAGAAGACTGAAGACTGCCTGGAAGAAGACTGAAGACTGCGTGAAGGAGGACTGCCTGGGGCAGAAAGGCCGGGAGCGTTTGATGGTGGAGGCAGGTCTGGTTTGTCCATAAGATTTTGGGTTTGCGCACGCATGCACACACACACATACACACACACACACACACACACACACACACACACACATACATACATACACACACACACACACACACATACTTTACTACTCGATGCCAGACCGAGTGGAAGGAAGGGGGCAAAACGAAGACGATGAAGAGAAACGGGAAAAGTGAATAAGGCGGTGGTGGACACACGGTTTTTACTTCTTCTGTTATGATAGATTGGTCGGATGGAGGCTGAATGGAGAGGAGAAGGAAAATGGAACAGATTATAGTGTCTATATTTCTCTTGGTTTGGCTAAATGAAAAAAGAGGAGGAGGAGGAGGAGGAGGAGGAGGAGGAGGAGGAGGAGGAGGAGGAGGAGGAGGAGGAGGAGGAGGAGGAGGAGGAGGAGGAGGAGGAAGAAGAAGAAGAGGAAGAGGAAGAAGAAGAAGAAGAAGAAGAAGAAGAAGAAGAAGAAGAAGAAGAAGAAGAAGAAGAAGAAGAAGAAGAAGAAGAAGAAGAAGTGGAGGAGGAGGAGGAGGAGGAGGAGGAGGAGGAGGAGGAGGAGGAGGAGGAGGAGGAGGAGGAGTAGTAGTTTTGCAATCACGCAGGATAGGTGTAGCAGAGTTGCCTGTGACGTGTTTGAGCAGGGTGTGAACAGTTTGTCTCTGCTGTCACGAGGCCCTGGAGGTTGCTGCCACAAGTGGAAGCTTTCGGGATACATGCCCGTTTGTAACGCGTGCAAGTTGTGTGGAGATTGTGAGATAGAAATCGATACTGCTAACCAGATCTTGTATCTAATGAACTCGTTTCAGCTTTATTTCGTTGTTTCTAGCTTCTCCTCTTTCTTTTCCTGCTCCTGCTTCCCTCTCTTCTGTTTCTCCTGTTTCTCCTCCAGCTGTTGCTGCTACAGTTTTCATGTTATTTCCCCCCCCCCCCCCCCCCCCCCCCTCTCAACTTGTAGTTAACAGGGTGTTTGAAGCAGGGTTAGATGAGGCGTATACTACTCAAAAGAATTCAAGGGCCACTTGCCATTACATACCATTTTTAACGAACGACACGGATAACCGAAGACAGTCAAAAAGTCTTTAATTCATTGATTTGTCGATCGATCAATGACATTTTTAGAAGTTTAATACAAATTAATGTTTGCAAAGAATAAAATGAAATGGATACACCCCTATTTTCAAAAATCAGAGCCAAGAGCATGTCACACAAAAGTGTCAATAACGAGTGTGGCCGCCATTTGCTCGGATGCACTCCACGCAGCGTTGTCGCATGGACCTGACCAAAGTCTGGAGGGTGTTGTGGGGAATTGCCTGCCACTCCTGGTCCATATTCTGGAACAGAATGTTGAGGTTTGGTGCAGGAGGGTGGTTGGCGCGAAGCTGTCGCCCTAGGACATCCCAGAGGTGTTCGATCGGGTTCAAATCAGGTGATCGGGCAGGCCAGTCCATCCTGGTGACTTGTTGCTGCTGCAGGAAGTTGGTGACGACCCGCGATCTGTGTGCCGGAGCGTTGTCGTCCTGCAGTACGGAGCCTGGTCCCACGGCCTGAAGGGCAGGCAAGGCAATGGGCTGCAGGATGTTGTCTCTGTAGGCGACGCCGGTCAGATTGCCTTGGACGCGGTGCAAGGGGGTTCTGTGGTGAAGACTGAAGCCACCCCATACCATCAGAGAACCGCCGCCATGGCGACCATGCTCCACGACCGTTGCGTCGAAGAAGAGCTCTTCAGCTCGTCTCCAGACGCGAATTCGACCATCGTTGAAGGACAGGGTGTAGCGGGACTCGTCGGTAAACAGCACCCTGGACCACTGCTGCCTGGTCCAGGCCAAATGACGTCGTGTCCAAGCCAGGCGAGCTGCCCGATGAGCTTGGGTGAGGGGCGGTCGCACCGCTCGGCGCCTTGATCGCATGTTAACGGCATGCAGACGGTTGCGAACAGTCTGATCACTGATGGTAACGTTGGTGGCTGCCCGCAGCTGCCCTCTGAGCACGTTGGCAGTGGCGGTTCTGTTGCGTAGGGCCGACAGGATGACGTAACGGTCTTGCTGTCTGGTCGTGAGTCGACGGCGTCCAGGCCTGCGTGGCTCCTGCACACTCCCAGTGCCATGGAAGCGGTCTCTTAGCCTCTGAATGACGGAATGTGTCACTCGGAGTCGCCTGCCAACTTCCCGCACTGCCACACCTTCATTGAGCCACGCAATGGCCATTCCTCTTTCAGCGTCAGTCAGGCGGCGTCTTGGGGGCATGGTTGAAAATTACAAAGAAACTGTGTTTCAACTGGCCATTCGTCATTGCAACTGGCTGACATGTGCTCAGAAAAGATTCAGCTTGCATGTGCAGAGCAGTTTTCAGTCTGCACTTGTCTGCTCGGTCAGCCACAGGCGTTTGGAAATTGAACATTTTAACGATATTTTTCCGTTTCTTTTGTGGCCCAGTGTTGAGCAGTTCTCATGAACTGATCTCAACACTGTTCAAAAACACCTTGGCTTGCACTTTGGGTTTCATTTGAAACAATTATTTTGTCTAAAAAAGACGCGTCTTTTATTAAAACAGAGTTCTTGTAAGCAGTGCCAAAAAAGAAGGTGGCCATTGAATTCTTTTGAGTAGTGTATATGAGAAGCTGTGATTGGAGTCATTTGCTTCTGCCTTGATTTTTGCCCGAGCTCGAAGTATTCACGTAACAGCGACCTGCTTGGCGCGCTGACATGCGCCATTGTTTGGGCCTCTAGTAAAATGTGCTGACACTTTGTTGTTGTAGGGAGGCTTACTGAGCAAGCAGTCATCACAAGGAGGGAACATTCATGGACATGAATTCTTTTTAGCTGAGAAAATAAACATGTGAAGCGTGTTATGGTACTCTGCACCCACTGCTGCGATGCCAAGTCGAGGTGGGCGGGAAGTCTGGCACTGTTTATCTCCCTTAGTTCCCACTGTGTTTACCTCCCCCTGTGCCCTTCAACTTGCCAGGTGGGAGGCGCGCAACACTGCAGCCCTACGTCGCGCTCTCGGTGTGCCTCACAGCCTGCACGCTCTTTGAGAACGCTTTGCCTCCACTCTTTTCAAATACGATCGGCACTTTTGTGTGTTCTTTTGCCTGCGTTCGCTCTCTTACATGTTCGGCCTGCAGTTTATGTGTGTTTCATGGCGCCCGCTCTCTTTTGAGCACGGCCTGCAATATGTTTCATGTCACTCTCTGTTTCAAGACCAGCCTGCAGTTTGTATTTCACGGTGTCCACTCTTTCAAGCATGGCGTGCAATTTATATGTCATGGCGTCCAGTCTCTTTCTAGCACGGTCTGCAGTTTCATGGCGTCCGCTTTCTTTCAAGCACGGCGTGCAGTTTTGGTGTGTTTCGTGGCGTCCGCTCTCTTTCAAGCACGGCCTGCAGTTTTGGTGTGTTTCGTGGCGTCCAGTCTCTTTCAAGCACGGCCTGCAGTTTTATGGCGTCCAGTCTCTTTCAATCGGGGCCTACAGTTTCATGGCGTCCGCTCTCTTTCAAGCACGGCCTACAGTTTCATGGCGTCCGCTCTCTTTGAAGCACGGCCTGCAGTTTCATGGCGTCCGCTCTCTTTCAAGCACGGCCTGCATTTTAATGGCGTCCGCTCTCTTTCAAGCACTGCCTACAGTTTCTGTTTGTTTCGTGGCGTCCACTCGTTCACTCACGGCCGACAGTTTTTTGTGGATTCCGTTGCCTGTGCTGTCGGTGTCGTGATATGCACTTTTTGTATTTCAAGGTGTTCACTAGTTTTCGCTTATAGTCTGCACTTTTTGTATGTTTCAAAGCGTCCACCCTAATGGTGAGACTACCTGCGGTCCTGCGTTGATTTCATGAATCCGCGTTTAATTCATGACGTGCACTAATTTTGCCTTTTACTGCGTGCATTGTGTTCCTTGGAGCACACTGTTTGAAGCTCGACATCCGCACAAGCCCTGTGCTCCTTTGTTATATGTTTCATTACGTGCATTTTGTGTTTCACCGCGTGTATTGCTTGTTTCACTACGTGCATTTTGTGTTTCACGGCGTGAATTTTGTGTTTCACGACGTGCATTTTGTGTTTCACTTCGTGGATGTCGTGATTCCCGACGTGAGTTATATTTCAATCAACTGTCGGAAGCTAATTATCTGGCAAACAAAAAGGAAGTGAATGATGTGAAAGGGAATACAAGCACACTCAGAGACACTGCTTGCACGAACGCTTACGCACGCACACACATATTCACACCCCTGTGATGGGATGTAAGGAGGAAGTGAGGCGGTCAGAGGTGGGTGGGTGGGTGGTGGGGTGGGGGAGGGAGGGAGGGGGGGGGGGCCTGACCAGGGCAGTTCAGCTGTCCAGCAGTCTTGAGCGCGCCCTCTGCCTCTCAGTGCGTGAGACATTGATGGGGTCAGTGCGGGGTACAATGGCTCATAAAGCCCACCCAGCCCCCAGCCTGGCCGCCATTTATTCTATGGCTCGAGACATTGCTATTCTCAACTGGTCGTGGAATAGAGGGAAAAAACGTCCATCTTTTTCAGTGTTCTGTCTTCCTAGGACTGCCTTACCTTGACTATTAGGCCACACTCTCACGTAAATTGCAATTGCCTCTGTTACGCGTAGTCCTCAATGCTTTCCTTGCACCGGGTGGAAGGGCCTACTTGCAGGGTCGTGTCGTGGGATGAGGACTGTGCTGTGACCTGGCTGATGCTCAACCTTCTCGTGTTCCGTCTTGAGAGCAGGATTCGTTTTGAGATCGTTGCGTGCACTCCAGCCCTCTCCGTGCCTGCGCTGTTTGCTGTTGTGAATTTAAAACGCATTCGGGGATGGGCTTCCACGCTGGAGACATGGACGGCTTTATTGCGTATGACTGGCCTGTGCTTTATGGCTCTCGGCTCCACTGACATATTTTCTGATAGAACGAAACTAGCAGACAAAATGTTTGCTCGTGCATTAAACTCGTCCGGCCATTTCCACATACACGTCGGGCCTTCGCAATCAGATGCGATAGATGTTAGCCGCTTTCCTCCTTTCCTGTTTAATGCCCCCATTTTTCCTGTCTCTTGTATCGTTAACCATAATCGTTACCCATTGCTCTAGTAGATTCAAAAAATCGCTCGAATGTATTCAAACATTCATTATTTGCCTGCATTTATATCTGTAACCTTTTCAGCCAGACGTCTAATGCCACCTGGATGACAAGCCTCAACGTGTGAAGGTGGTGTGACTGTTTCTAATCTGAAGTCCAGAGTGAAAATAAAATTCCACCACTAGGTGAGAGATTATGAAATGAATTCTGAGAGAGAAATGTCTTGCGGTTTCCACGGAAGTGAGAAGACACTGAAACTCCGATTCCAATGTTTCAGAACGTACCGTATATTTATCGGAGTGCGTTAATTGTAAGAGCAGTTGATCCATCTTTCAAAGCGGAAATGATGTAAATTACGTTATTACGCTTTTAGGATATCGGTGTTGCGTGACGTTATTTCTGTCATCTACTGAGACTACAACAACAACGACTCGTAGTCGGAGGCCATTCGTAATCATGTAGGTGTTCAGAAAAGAGTGCCTGTCTGCTACATTCTAACAATAAATGCGAACGTGATGACAGCCAATCAGTGATTGGAAGACCACCCCATGCTATAAAGAAAGGACGAGTCCTTTGGTGAGGAATTGGGTTAAAGCCTATGGCGCTTGAATTACTGGAAGCATGTTGTTTAAAGCATCATTTCAATGTTTCGTCTCAATTCTGACGGCTGAGCGTATAGAACATGTCAAAATTGCCCCTTCTGGGGTACTCTCGATGCCTGAAGTATTGCAAGAGGAATTCATCAAGAGATGGATGGGCCGTGGTTTTTGGTGTGTGTTTTTTTAAATATAGATTTACTGGCGTTCAGGCAGGATCATGTCACTGGCAATGGAGGGGAGCGGGTAAGCGCTTTCCAGCATGTTCCTGCTTGAGGGAGATTTTGAAAAAAGGCCATAACCCTGACTCTACACCACAACCCTACATCCCATGCCACCCCATCCTTTCCCTCCCTCTACCCACTCAACTTCGTTTCCCTCCCTCCCCTCACCACCCCCACATCCCCTGCACAGAAGCCCAGCTGCGGGTCCCAAGACGCGAGCAGGCTGCGTTTTGACTCACTCCGAGATAAGACGCCACTCCTTCTGAAAACGTCACTGAGAAGCGCCAGACTTTTTGCCTTTCCCAACTGCCGCAGCCAATCTAGGGGCTCGAGAGTAACGTCCCTTGAGCGATCAGGGGAGGCAATTTCGAATTACCTCCCCACACCGGAGAGTTCCAGACCAGACTTATCTTTCTGCTCCGTGGTTTTGCAGCTTGTTTCTATCCGTTGTTGAATTCCGCGCTTTCAAAACGGCATGCCTTTTTCTATCGTAGCGCTGATAATTTCAACTAGGTTTCCGAGGTTCATTTCAAGGGAGTTTCTCGTACAGGCTCATTCGAAACAGAAGCCCCACGTGCCCAGAATGTTGCATGCAGGTCGATTTTTGCTGGAGGGCCTTCAGGAGCATCTGCAATCCTTTGCTGCAGCAGTCATTGCACGCCCCTATCTCGCCGAGTTGCGCACGTGATAAACACCTTGGGAATCCTGGTGTCCAACCCTCACGAGGCGTGTCTCCATAAAACGAGGAAAATACGGCGAGATGCAGGCTGTGTGGTTTTTCTGTTCTGCTCATTCCCGGGCGTAGTGGAAGCCGCCATGGTGAGACAGCAACGCACCACCCGCGGGTTGCCCCAGCAGGAGAAGAAGAAATCAAAGGTTACGTTTGCAGGACCACACTAAGCGAAAACAGTTTTTGGCATGAATAGTTTTGGCGATACGAACGAACTGTTGGCGTTGATGTGGCTTTTGCGTGGGTCAGATGCGCATTGCCAAGCACTAACAGTAGGACAAGTATTTTGCCAAGATGGCAAGTGGAGAGTCCGTTTTTTGTGTATTTGTAGAAATGCATCGATATATCTCCCAATAACTGAGTATTAAAAAAACACACACTTTTATCAGAATTTCGTGTTTTCAGGAATTTTGTGAAAATGTTTACCAAAACATTTAACTTAAAGCAGACAGTGAATAATTAATTTAGACGATGCTGTTTATATATTTTGAGGTGCAGTGAACTGTAAATCAGCTGAATACAATTTAGAGCATCAAAAATATACTGAATGCTCATATTTTCATATGTCTCTATTTTTATACTCACCCAGTCAGTGGGGTCATTTTTCCCTTAAATCACTGTGCCTGTCAGGCAGTTGCTACATCAGTCTGCTTTTCCGCTTCCCTGTCAGTCTCGACTGGCAGTCAGCACCTGAACATATCCCAAGCTTACTCCGACCCTGAGACAAATAAGTCGTCTCTGTTGTTGTAGAACAAGGAAGACATATAATAAGAATGAGGTCTCCTGAAAAGAAAGACTGTCGCACGCTGATCGACCCTGCATCGTCGATTTTTATTCCAAAATGGCTGCCTTGACCCTAGACCTTGCCCACGTCATAAGGCTGATGTGACATCACATGGGTCTCATGGCACTCAATTCGGCGTCACAAAGATTTTCGGTACATTGGTGACGTAAGCTGCAACATAACTTCGTCGCCGCGGGCCCCCTGTGGGCTGGGGTAACAGAACCACTGCGTTTGCGCGATTCGTAAGAGGCGAATAACAGTGGAAGTCTTTACTTGGACATCAGTTCCATTCTAGAACAGCAATGTGATCTGAATTTCTGGTTTAAGTCACAACTTTGTTCATTTTATATAACCTCATTGTATATAACTTTCGTCTTATATTGCGAAGTTTCCGTTGTACGCAGCCATTTACCTAATGCCAGTGACATGTAACTTTAATTTCCATGTTTGGGATTAATAAAGTATATGTTACGTTATGCACTGAAACAGTTCTAGTGATTTTCATTATCAATGGCCTTACGTAGCGTGTGAAGATTGGTAGGCCGTAAGACTCCATCATCTGACATCCGTCGAGGTGGCCTTTGGTGTCCATGATGCTGACGTCATTCGTGAAGTGATCTGTTGTTATTCCATACGCCACGACGTTTTCCGTGTTGTGAGTTCTACGGCCCAGGAGGTTGTTTTGACGTGGAAAATACGAGATGATAATGGGCCCCCTACTTTACGGCCAAATATCATATTAGTGCAACTTTTGCAGATGATGATGAATCGACTGGATAATTGGACAACGGAGATGCTACTGATGCGTGTGAATTTTTTAATGCTGTGACAGTGTTCTCTGCCCTCCGTATTTCGTTGTTTTTGTACGAAGACTGATAAGGTCAATGACAATTTACTTTGTCTTACAAAAGGTCAAACTGCAGTGTGTGCTAAATTTGCATTTATCAAATAGACCAATATTTGATAGATGACAGGCATGGAAGCTGTTTTGGGTTCTAAACAGAAATTACATTGGCTTCGTTGCTCACGAGCATGCAACGTTTTCTTTCCTGTGTTGTTCTCTTTGCATGGTAAAGGCTAATTGACTTTGCTAGAAACAAGGAATAACGACAGTTACAGAATTCATGAAGCAGGACCGATGGAGGTGTTGTCTCAATAGCTACATTAAGAAAACTGCTCTGAGACAGCATAACTGATCATCCATATTTTCTGCTGAACTGCAGGTGATAAAAATCGTAAATTTACGTGAAAGGTTGTGATACATTTTTGCATTCGGTGAACCCGAGTCAGTATTGACTCTGGCACAGTTCGCAATGAATGCGTGATAGACTCGACCCTTGCATTACAGCGAAATGGTTCGTTCTGTTACTATTGTTTCCCCCACTTTTTACAGAAATCATTCAGATATGAAAATGTGTTTCCATTTCAACCAAAACGTTTTATTTTATTGAATAAACGCTTGTTTATTGCCTCAACAAGAGTAAGTTATGAGTTTTGTGCGAAATAGTCTTAGAACTACTTTAACGGCGTATGTCAGGGAACAGATCGGCTATCCCACAAGCCTCTCGTGTGACCTCCATTTGCATATATCGGACGAAAACCTTCCATCAGGTGATGTCAACTGGGCTAGAGATACTTTCGCCGGAAAGCGAAATCTCTAGTGAACTGGAATGACATTTTCGTCGCCCTGGCTTGTGGCAGCGCGAAAAGAAGAAAGAACACGTGTGCTAAGTCAAGACGCCGCGAAGGATCGACTCCGTGGAATGGTAATTTTTCAAGAGACGAAAGGACTTGTCCTCTGTAGCCGTATTTCTCATAGCTTAAAGCCCTAGGTTTGCCTCAACTGGAAAACCATCTTTGGTCTCGCCCGAGGATTGATCTTCGAACCTAAGACTCCACGTCATCGTGCTCTGGGCTTGAAGCTTCGAGTTCTAGACTGAAAGCTTCTCACTGTCCACTAGGGGGCGCCTAAGTAGTGAGCTGTGTGGACTGACGTCACAAGCAGATAGTGCGCAGGACTGGAAGCTGATAACAACTCCTGGTGGCAAGATAGGTAGTGCGCCCTGTGCTGGTTGTTTTGACACCGGTGGCGGTGTGGAGCGTGAGAGGCGGTGGGAAAACACCACCTGGCCTACCCTCTGTAATTGCGACTCTCTTGAGTGGATATGGACCGGATGTGTTTTCAGTGCACATGCTGCTGCCATTTCCGACCATGATTGTGTATGCCGGGTCAGTTAGGAAAGAACCCTAAATGAGTCAAGGTAACTTTTTAAAAAAGGAGGAAAATCTTAAAGTATATTTCAGGACATAAATGGTGGTAATACTTTGTTTGACCATAGACTGGATTAACATTTTGGTAAGGCCTCGGTTCAAGTTATACATGTGTATGTATGTATGTATGTATGTATGTATGTATGTATGTATGTATGTATGTATGTATGTATGTATGTATGTGTGTGTGTGTGTGTGTGTATGTATGTATGTATGTATGTATGTATGTATGTATGTACGTCAAAAGATCAACGAGTTGGGATACTGCTGCAAAACTGTAGTGCTCGTTGTGGGCTCACTAGGGAGTGTGCACTCCAGGTTTGTGAGCGGACTGAAGCTGTGTGGACTTTCACCATCACGCGCCCGAGGTGTGACCTCTTTCTGTTCCATCAGTGCTATGATAGGGTCAAACATCATAATATGATGGAAGCAGCGGTGCAGAGCGGTAGCGTAGGGGTGCATGCAAGACTCGGAATTAGCTCAGGGGCGACAACTCGTGTCTCCTATGGTTGAACTGACTGACCGGTGAAAATGCAACAGGTACGAGTGGCTAAAAACATTGAGCTCTCCCATTGCACGGGAATATATTCAGGGACTTTTCCTGGCGTTCTTGGCGCTGGTGATAATGTCAGTGACGGGTGCGGTGCTTGTGCTGGTGGTGCCGGCGTTTTGAGAGCGTATGGCAAGAGTGATGTCAGTGGTTTTCATGGTGGATGAGACAGTGATGATGGTAGTAATGCTGCTGAAGATACTGATGATGGCGGTGATGATGTTGATTATGATATTGCTGATGATGACTAATACTGCAACAGTAATTTCGTTTCACATTTCCTTTTACCATGTAGACCTGTGATGGAGCAGTCAATGTTTGTAAATGTTTACTCCCCTCCCCTCCCCCTCCCCTCCCCTCCCCTCCCCTCCCCTCCCCTCCCCTCCCCTCCCCTCCCCTCCCCTCCCCTCCCCTCCCCTCCCCTCCCCTCCCTTCCCCTTTCCTCCCCTCCCTCCCCTCGCTTCCCCTCGCTTCCCCTCCTTTCCCCTCGCCTTCCCCCCTCCCCTCCCTTCCCTCCCCTCCCCCTTCCCCTCGCCTCCCCTCCCCCCTCCTCCCACCCATCCACTCCCCTCCCCCCTTCCCTCCCCTCCCTCCCTCACCCTCCCTTCCCCATGTCTTCAAGCTACTATGTGTCAAGTGCATTATGTACTGTAAACGTACCAACTTTGAGTAATAAAGTCCTTTCGATGTGTAGATGTGTATGTGAGGTGATGATGAGGATGACGGTAGGGTGTGTGTGGGAGATGATGAGAGCGATAAGGTATATTATTTTGATGATGTTTGACTGCCCTAGATTCCAAATATCCACCTAGTACTTTGCGAAGAGTGGTAACTCTTGTGCGTCTCCGCAATGCCTATCCCCCCCCCCCCCCCCCCCCCCCCCCCAGGGGGAACTCTGTGGGTGATCCAGTATTTTCATAACCTCTTCATGACTTCAAGTCACCATGTGTGTAATTCATCTTGTACCGTAAATGTACCAATCTGATGAATAAAGTCGTTTTGATATGTATGTATGTATGTATGTATGTATGTATGTATGTATGTATGTATGTATGTATGTATGTATGTATGTATGTATGTATGTATGTATGTATGTATGTATGTATGTATGTATGTATGTATGTATGTATGTATGTATGTATGTATGTATGTATGTATGTATGTATGTATGTATGTATGTATGTGTGTGTATGTATGTATGTATGTATGTATGTATGTATGTATGTATGTATGTATGTATGTATGTATGTATGTATGTATGTATGTATGTATGTATGTATGTATGTATGTATGTATGTATGTATGTATGTATGTATGTATGTATGTATGTATGTATGTATGTATGTATGTATGTATGTATGTATGTATGTATGTATGTATGTATGTATGTATGTATGTATGTATGTATGTATGTATGTATGTATGTATGTATGTATGTATGTATGTATGTATGTATGTATGTATGTATGTATGTATGTATGTATGTATGTATGTATGTATGTATGTATGTATGTATGTATGTATGTATGTATGTATGTATGTATGTATGTATGTATGTATGTATGTATGTATGTATGTATGTATGTATGTATGTATGTATGTATGTATGTATGTATGTATGTATGTATGTATGTACTGTCCTGATTGATCAGCACGTGAAACCCTCACATTTCTCAGAGTTGCGTCACACGAGGCCGGCTTTGTGCTTCATTGACCCCACTGAGAAAACATGCGTGTTAGTGAAAGTGTCTGTCCCCTTTGACACTTTTGTTGATGACTGCTACAACAGCAAATTCAACAAATACTTTCCCTTGAGCCAGAGGATCGACGATCTTGGCTACAAATGCAAATTAGTCGTGCTAGTAGTCGGATCGCTTGGAAGCATCCACGCGAGGTTCGTGACCGGACTCAAACTGTGTGGAGTACAGGCCGGACGTGCAAAAGGCATAGCAAGGTACTGTTCCATCAGCGCTATGATTGGTTCGAACATTGTTTGGAAGCAACGGTGCAGAGCTATTCCCTGAAAATGCTCTTGTGCGGCTTCAGCCTACTCAAACCTAGGTCAGTGGACGATACCAGTGTCTTCGCACCTCACCATGAGCAGTCAAGATAAGAGAGATGTCATCAGAGGATTACGGTGGTACGAGATGGGGAATGGTGGTGTAAGAGGGGTAGAGTGGGGTATGGTAGGGTTTGGGAGTGGGTGGAGGGTAGGTGGGAGATGGTGAAGTTTATGAATGCAATGAAATATGGTGAGATCAAGGACGTATTCGAGTAACACTTTTATTCAGTCCATAACGATGGCCATGGCGCAATAACAAGTCCATTGGACATTTCTGTTCAATTGAACGTAATTTCATGGTTTGTGAACATGTGAATAGGAACAGTAACCTGTCAGGGAGCGGGTGGGTGAGTGAATGAGTGAGTAAGAACGGAATTCGATCTCCACGTCATTGCTAAACAGTATACTGTGTGTCAAATAAAAACCGCTGGCGCTGAACCTCCAGGTTTTGGCATAAAAAAGATAAAAGATCGGGTTCGAACCCGCAGCCTCTCGAGAAAAGAGGGGGGGGGGGGGGGGGGGGGAAGTAAGGTTCGAACCCGCAACCTCTCACGTGTACAACAACGGGTGGGGTGGCTCTCTCTCTTTCTTGAATACCATACACACATTTAATAAAAGGAGCTTCTGTGTGGATTCGAACCCGTACGCGCATCTCCTACAACCAAGCATGTCCCAGCGACAAAAAAATATTCGACGCGCGTACCAAGTGAGCTAATCCATAAAGCTGTGAGGACCTCCAGTAAACCTGGAGGGATAAAAAATCCTTCTTTCTCCTTCACCAATGTCCAATCTCCTCGAAATTACGTCACGTTATTCGGCGTCAAATGATCACGTCACATATGCCAAAACTTCCCTCGAGTCGGGACAGAGTTCTGTCCTTTGCCTTTTTTGCAACACCAAAAAGTAAACAAGAAGGGCAAAGCCCATACGACTCACATGCTTGACCTTGACCTTTGCATGACCTTGACCTTCAGGTGACCCTCAAGGTCAAGGTCAAACAAGTAAACCTAGCAATGACAGCATACCCTAAGAAATGCTTTACACATTTTTCCTACCAAAATACATGTGGCCTTGACCCAAGGTCAAGGTCATCCAAGGTCATGCAACACAAAGCTGTTAATTCAAGACATAGGAAGCACAATGGTGCTTATTGGCACTTTCTACCATGAGATATGGTCACTCTTAGTGGTTCACTACCCCATTTTGGTCACATTTCATAAGGGTCAAAGTGACCTTGACCTTGATGATATGTGACCAAATGTGTCTCATGATGAAAGTATAACATGTGCCCCACATAATTATTAAGTTTGAAACAGTTATCTTCCATAGTTCAGGGTCAAGGTCACTTCAAAATATGTATACTATCCAACTTTGAAGAGCTTCTGTGACCTTGACCTTGAAACAAGGTCAACCAAACTGGTATCAAAAGATAGAGATTACTTTGCCCTA
The DNA here is from genome assembly GCA_034096865.1 of Theodoxus fluviatilis. Classification (NCBI taxonomy): domain Eukaryota; kingdom Metazoa; phylum Mollusca; class Gastropoda; order Cycloneritida; family Neritidae; genus Theodoxus; species Theodoxus fluviatilis. The sequence continues at coordinate 93,239 of JAWQFJ010028600.1, forward strand.
TATACTATATATAGGTGAGGTATCCAATCTCAAAAACTTCAGAGAAATTTGAGAAAATGTGAAAAATGACTGTTTTTTAGACAACATTTATGGCCCCTGCGACCTTGACCTTGAAGCAAGGTCAAGTCACTATGTATGTTTTTTGAGGCATTGTCATCATACACCATCATGCCAAATTGGGTGTTGATAGACTTAATAGTCTCCGAGAAAAATCCAACGTTAAAGTTTTTCACGGACGCCCGGACGCCCGGACGGACGACACGGGTGAGTACATAAACTCACTTTTGCTTCGCATGTGAGTCAAAAAGTCACTTTCTTTTCAAACCTCGATTCTGAAAATTGGATACATTCAATCGGACCTAACTTCCAGTAAGTGTGTGAAATTTCAAGGAAATCCGACCAGTAGTTTTTGAAATATCAGCCGTTAAGTCGGGACTGACAGACAGACCAGACAGACAGACAGACAGACAGACAGACAGACAGACAGACAGAGACAGACAGACAGACAGACAGACAGACAGACAGACAGACAGACAGACAGACAGACAGACAGACAGACAGATGAGGACCTCCAGTAAACCTGGAGGGATAAAATTGTTTTTTTGCTATACATATCTTAATTGTCAAGAAGTCGCCGTTTGCAATCTTGTTCCCCGGCCTCATTGGTTGTATGAGTTGCAATATGTAATGTGTTCATCATGTACAATGAAAGTACCCCCTAAGATGAATAAAGTCATTTTGATATGTATGCAATGCTATGCTATGCAATGCTTATACTATGCTATGCTATGCTATGCTATGCTATGCTATGCTATTGGTATTGCTAATGCTGTGCTGTGCTATGCTATGCGATGGTATGCTATGCTATGCTATGCTATGCTATGCTTGTATCTATGTTGGTGATGATGGTGATGTTCACTAATGAAAATGAACAATTTTTATCTATATAAAAATAATTATGATGTTGATGATGACAAATGTGTGATTAGCATTGTTTGCATTAATCTCAGTGAGAAATATTATAGTGATGATAGTGAGGGTGGTGATGGCCTTGGTGATCATGATGATGGTGAAGTGTAATAAAAATGGTTATGATGATGGTTGTGGTGAGAGTGTTGATGGTGGTGGTGGTGGTGGTGATGGTGGTGGTGATGCTGATGAGTAAGATGATTGATGTGGTGATGATGAAGATGAACATAACGAGATTGAGTAGGTGATGATACTGATGATAGTGCACTTGCTGTCTGTGTTGTCTCAGTGTGACAATGCTGAAGATACTTATCAAAATGATGACATGTGAATTAGAATTGGTGATGACATCTAATCAAAATAAAACGACATATATTTGAGTTATCATGGTTGATGACAAATATGTAATTAATGAAGTCTGGTTTCAAAAAATGATGAAAAGTGGTGAGACTACTTATAACAATGATCACAAATAAGGAAATGTAATGTCAAAAATTCATTTGATGATGGATATGACCAAAAAATTGAGAAATACGGTGGTGGTGGTGATGTTGCTGTCTTCCTGCCACTGCCCTGCTGCTTCTTACATTGGTGATGATGACACTGGTGCATGTGCTGTAAAGTGTACTACTGATGCTATTCCCACCCATGAGGTTATGAAATCACGACATTCTTGCTTATTCGTGTGTGCAGTATTGTTCATTTTCTTCATGAATTATTTTTTAAAATATGTATACGTATGTATGAATGTATGTATGGATGGATGGATGGATGGATAGATGGGTGAATTGACGGATGGATGGGGGAGATGGATGGATGGATGGCTTGATGGGGGGGATGGATGGGGGATGGATGGATGGGGGGGATGGAGGGATGGATGTAATTAAACAAATGCATATCATTCACAGAAGAAATATGCACCACTTGCTGCTCCTAGAGAGTTTGCGTTAAACAGAGATATGTAAATTCCGCTCATTGAGTATTGAACGGATGGGTGGGTGGTGTGAAGTTGTTAATGCTCTTGCAGAAAGCAGCAATGCGCTGGAAGTATATGTAGTTTGTATTGGAATTTTGGTAAATGGTTAATAAACAGGCACACATACAAGCTGTGCCCAGATAAAATGTTACAGGCAAGACAAACATCGACTGCTGTCAAGGTTTTGAATTTGCTGTGTTGAACTGGCCACCTAGGTGGTCCAGAGATGACAGAACCAAATGCGTACGTGGAACTTTTGTTCTGTCCATGTCTGTCACTGGAAGGAACTTCGTACATCGTTCATGCAGGAGAACCATCAGGAATCCTGCAGATGTTCGCTGTTGATGCATGCTCTGCACCTGGATATGAGTCGACCTGAGACACCCCAGTGAAGTCGTGTCATGCGTCAAGTAACACGCCACGGGGGCAGATGCCCGTACCTTGGGTTCCGTGAACATTCTCGAACCTCTTGTCTTCTAGACCTGCAGGCCTTGCAGGAAAGGCTGCGTGGAGTGAAATGGACCTTGCACAGACGTCATGGAAGTCACGTGTCAGACAGCAAAAGCTGCTGGCGTAGTTGCTGCGTTTCATCATCCTCTCCAGCTGTTTTCCTTTCCCGAATGTCATCGGCATGGGCTGGGCTGTTTGTGTCTGTGGGAAAAGCAGTGGGCATTGCAATCCAGGTCGCATTGTTAGCGTCGAACTCATGCCAGTGTAAATGAGACATATCTCTTGAATGCCCTCCAAGCATGACCCGCTACAAGAAGGACGGCGGATATCTTTTACGTTGGTTTTATGGAGTTCGCTTGACGGTAGTTTAAGTTTACTAGGAGTAAGATGAATCTGAAATAGTAACCGACGTAAAACGTACACTCTCGCCTCTTAGAGCAAGCCCTGAAAGCACTGTGACCACAGGTTCCAACAGCAGCCGTAAATCGCACCTTGGTTTGCCTCCTATGACTGAGGGAAAGTTTTGTTATTCAACAAATTTACCATGCGGAACAGGATGACTGCACGTATTATACTCCAAACCAAGCAGGGCACCTTAAGGGCTGGGAGACAACAGCAGATACAGGGTGTGAGTGGGACGCTGATCTTGCTGTGGATTCTCAAGCTCGGCAGTCCCACGTCTAAGGCTCTCCCAGTGTAACCTGCGATGCCAGAGGCGCACATACTGCCTATCCGTCGGGTTACCTGTCTGCCTGCCCGTCGATTTACCTGCTAGCCAACCTCTCTGTCTGCCTGCCTTTTTGCCTGCCTGCCTGCGTGTCTGTTTGCTCGAGCTGTAGCCAATGGGCATGCGCGCCACGAGCCATTTCCGCGCTGTAAGCGTGCAGTCAAGCAGACCGCGGCCAATTATCATATCCGGCCCTTCCTGGCTACGTCATCCCCATTGTCTGGCCAGGAGGGGAAGAGTAGTTCGCAGCCTCCCCTCCGTCTGGAAATGCAGCTGGGAACACGAGTTGGCCCTGAACCCAGCAGGCAGGCATGCAGGCAGTCGAACCCACGCGAGTGCACTCATCTGTGTCGCCTGCTCGCTTTACAGGCAGCTTAACTGCTTCCAGAAATTACCGCATGTCTGGGTTTTTTCCAGCCGCATTTTTAATTGGTTTTTATTGAAGTCGGCGAAAACATGCCTCTGGAAAGGAGAATGATTAATTTTGGCGGGAAATGGGTGGCAGTGACAGTGTGGTCCTGGTGGTGTCCGATACTATATACTTGCACTCCTCGTTTCCGGATGTCTGATCCCGGGAAGTAGGGCACGCTGAGTCATGGAGGAATCGGGTTGTTTGATTGCCAAGCGATTTCAAATTATTTGCAATCATCTGAGTGATGGGAACCTGGCCTTCAATACTTGATCGTTCCACCCACCGTTAGCCAATCATCGTACTTGTCATACTCTCAAGCCAGTGGAGATGAGGTCTGCTTTTCCGTTTCTCTGTGTTGCACGAAGAATGAGTGAGCAAGCAATTGGCCGAACGAGAATTAGGAAGGGAGGGAGAGAGTGATTGAGCAAAGATCGAGCAAATGAGTGAGTGAGCGAGTGAATGAGCGAATGAACAAGCATTTGTTTCCTCAGTTGTTGTTTTTTACTGTACATACACAGCATTTCCTGGTCAGTCTGTGTAAGAATCTGGTCTTTGAATGATTCTCACAGCTTGTAACGCAGTGTCTTTCTGTCGTGACGTGACTGCTAGACCCCGTATATCAAAACGAAAATTGGCTCAACAGATATGCAAAACCGCTGCATCCGCATGAAATCGAAACTGCATGCAGTAAATTCTTGCAATTTTATGGAAGTATAGATATGATATGAACGGGTCAAATTACTCTGCTGCTGGTGACAAAAAAATGAAGGTTTAGCTCCTACTATTCTAGGCAGACTCTCTCTCTCTCTCTCTCTCTCTCTCTCTCTCTCTCTCTCTCTCTCTCTCTCTCTCTCTCTCTCGCCCCGTATACTTGAAGATTTTATCTTGTCTTTCCTTCGTTTTATCTCTAGTCTGTCGATTCTAAAGGCAGCGATGAATTTCCATGACATTATTTTCCTTGTCAAGTAAATTTCATCAACTGGCCCTTCTTGGCAAGTCGACGACGTGCTAAAACGTTCTTTCCCGAATATTCCTTTTGGCTGAGACATTCTCACCTACCGGGCTTGTCTTGCGGTGCCCCCTCCCGGTTAGAGCAGGTGACGTGTGTTGTGGGGAGATAACCGCCGGCCCTTCACCCTGTTGATGTCTGCCCGCCCTGCCGTGAGGGTGGGTGCGAGGGCTAGGGATCTGCTTGCCTTGCCGTCTGCCAACAGCGTTGGTGGAAGGCGGGGGCCATGCTGCCTGCTGCCTGACAGACCGGTCTGCTCGGCACAGGGACACCGGCACGCGCCCCGCCGTCCCTGTTGTCTGTGAAAATATAATGGAGAACATAATGGGAGTTTGGTAATCTCGCACTTCTTTTCTGAGCGCCAGCTTCTGTTTTCCTTGCAAGCTTCTTGTCCCATAGGGTCTCTGACCGTTCCAAGGTTTTTTCCCTCTGAATTTTCTTGCTGGATTTCTGTCTCTTACCGTGTCTGCTGAGCGGTGCAACATTGTATCTCGACGGTTGGGGAACAAGAAATCACAAATGATGTCTTCCTCAAGGTCTTGCCTGAAATATTCCTTGGGGCTCTGATGTCATCCATCACAGAAGTCTAGATAGCAGAGAAGCATGTTTGAATGTAGAGTATAACCAAAGGAAAATATTATATGATTGATTACAGCTATTTTTCCTTTGTAAAACACTTTTAATCACTAACACCGCTCGATACACGATATGACACGCCAGAACTTTATCTGGGAGCGCAAGGCAGACGTATTCACGCACGACACGGAGAAGGACAATCATAGACACACCCAATGCGATGCTCATCCGACAGTTTGGAATGCAGCGAATTGTGTTGCCTAAATTTTTCCTTGAAATAATAATTTGGACTTAACGTTGTACATACCCCTGACAGTGCTTGAAGCACCCTCTGACGTTCAATCTTTAATGCTCCCCTTTTCTCCAGTCTCGGACAAGAGCACCTACTGACACTGCAAAAGACTTTTCTTGACACGGTGCCCGGATGAGCCCCGTGAAGCAGTATGGGGAGGACCTCTGGCGCATTGTGACCCGCGGCCTTGAGGAAGAGTTGTTGGCCGTGGGCAGGCAGGCAGTCAGCCTGTCAGGCCTGGGAGGAGGGGACAGGCGTGAAGCTGCAATTGAGGGGGACAGAAACGAACGGTTTCTCGGTGAGATGGCGGAGAGTAATTGGTGGAAGGCAACCCAGATAGTGGAGATGGTCTTCCGCCTACCCTGACCTGTCACTCAACATAGCGGTCGCCAGCGGAGAGGCAGGCTGAGGAGGGGAGCGGACACTCCAGACACGAGACCATAATGGCCTGCTGCTCCAGACGTCCAGGGCGGCCCCCATATTGCATGTGGGTGATCCGCCCTTTGATAGGCCATGTTATCAGGTCTGATTTCCCCCTCTCTCCTGATGTCGTGATTGGACACTGAGCTGTTGATTTTTGTCGCCCTGTCATCTTCCTCGTCATCTGCGCCTTCCGCTAGGGATTTGTCATCGTGGTCCGAATGAGCGCTTGGAGTTAGTTTCATGTAAGATGTCAGATAGGAAACACTCGATCCAGCCTGCAAGGGGACACGCTTGGTGCAGGCCAGATTATTATTATGCGGGCAAGCGAATATATTGCTAGTTATCGAAGAGAATGTTATTTTCTGGGGGGTTGCATGTAATTCATTGCTGCATTTTGATGCAATGAATTCGTATCACAATAAGGTGTCTTAAAATTATACATTTTCAGCCTACCATGTGTGTACTTTTCTTTTTGCTTTTGTTGCTGAGTCGTTGTGACTTTTACAAATGGGATGTTGTGTCTTCATTGACAAGCCACACTGACAAGCACAGAGCCCAGGGCTTGGGGTTAGATAAGCAGGTGCTAGCGAAAACACGGAGCTGAAGGGCCAGTCAGATAGTGCTCCATGTGATGACAGATGCTGGGGATGAGCGGGCCGATGACAGATGTTGGCGAGAATGAGGGCGATGAGGGACGCAATGCATGCTAGGCATGCATACAAATGCAGCCTACTGTTATGGTGAGAATAGCAGGGGATGTCACTCATCAATGGAGATAACAAGGGAGATGAGTTAGCAGGGCTGACAGCCTGAGAGTGCACCAAACCTGTCTTCCAGGCTTTAGTGGCTGCATTAACGAGGATACCACGTGCTGACAAGGATAAGTAGACAATGCTTTGTGGTCGAAACATTTTGCTTACTTCTTAATTGGAAGGAAATGAAAGATACCTGCTTACAGTTAAGCGTCCATGGAGTTGACTCATGCAATATTTGTCACTACTCGTCGCTAGGAACAATGTGTCTTTGTGTGACAGAGAGTTCAGTAAAATTAAAATTACAGCCTCACTCCGGTCAGAGGCTGCTCGGGACGCTTGTTGCACTCAGCAGTGATGTCAACAGTCAGATCCATCTCAGTCTGAAAAAGCATTGAGCCTGCTTTATCTGTATGGGAAAGTCTGCATAGAAAAGGGTAGACAAAACAGGGGGACAGAGAGTAATACGAGCGAGTAGAAGATCAGGGAGAAAGTATCTTCGATAAGTCACGAGCATCAAGACATTATGGCAACAGTTGTCTGATGATCATGTTTATTAGCTAATTTTTTAAAAATTGTATCCTAGGTGATGTTTCTGTATAGTACCCGTGAGGGTTTTTCCCGCATTTTTTCCCCGATGTTGATTTGAAAGATTCGAACAAAGCGTCATTATTACCGTGTCTGCTGAGTGCTGTCAAACCACTTTTGATGTGCACTTTCAGAAGACACTTAAATTACTTCGTTTTATCCGCGCTGATCTTGTTCGTCTGGGCATTCCTTGTATTTAGAACACTTAACAATGAACCAAAACAACGGCGGGAATTTAGAAGTCGCTATACACGGCGAGTACATTTAATACGTTTCTTGATGGACCTCCAGTGACAACTCAGGTAAACTCGCACGCGCACTGTTGGCCTCGCTGTACATATCGCCTCTGAGGAAGAAACTTCGTTTGGTCGTATCTCCCGCTTGTGGAATTTTGCGGCAGCGAGCGAGATCGCATTGGTTAAGAGTGGCTGCCTTTTTGCCTCCTTGCCTCAGACCAAACATGCTCTGGTCTAGCCAGGGCGAACGCGTGGTCCGCATCATTGGGAAATCTCCCGGACAGATAGCCTGCGTGTTTGGCTGGCGACGTTACACTTGTCGAGCG
>JAWQFJ010028608.1:0-22912 GCA_034096865.1 Theodoxus fluviatilis
CTCAAATACTGAAGAAATTGTTAAGACTTTCAAAGTATGTTCACAATTCAACATATGGTAACGAAGGGACTCACACAGAAGTTCATACAAACTCTCATCAAAAGCACTTAAAAGAACCTCATGATTTGCTAACAGGAAAGACACAGAAATGGTTGAAGCAGATTATTACCACAATGAGGAATGAGGTCAAAGCCTGAGCCACTACGCCACTGGGCATCAGGAAAGGTGTCTCCAGCCAGGCCTGCTCCCTCACATGAAATTACGGATTGGACAGTTGCCTTGGGTAGGGTGTTGCTATGGTTAAAATAGCATTCAACGATGAGGCAGTCAGTTCACATAGTTAATTCATACAAAAGCCACATTGTTCAAAGTGAAGTGTTTGCAAAATGCAGCATACAGTTGTACAGTAGTGAGAGATCCAGTGATACTGTTCACATTATTCTTTAACAGAGCCACTAACTTCATTGTTTCTTATAATTCTGTCACAATGCACAAGTACAAGATCAACACTTTAAAGTCTTCCATTAGTTGTGCATAAAGCATACGTTAACCTATTTGCATTCTGCTTTTGTGTAGTGGCAAGATCCTTCAGTTACTAGAAAAGAATTTATTATGAAAATTGTATATTTTAGAGTTAATCACCTTCTGTTGTAGTGCTATCTAGATACAAACTGAAAAGAACAGCTGGTACTGCTATGTCATTGGTAGGCATTTCAGGATCCTCCCCCTCTCTATGTGGGCAAGCTTTTAGAACAAAATTTGTTGTATTGCCTAATATATTTAACTTACTTTTCTGGAAAAGCAAGCAAAAATATATTCTGCGACCACTAATTAAGAAAGATATTTTTTGCACGACTGTGTTTATAGGTTTGAATTTTTAGTGCAAGTATCTAGTACATTTGAGAAAACATGATACTTCATGTTGTCAGAGTGGTAAACTTTCCAAAATCAGTATCAATGTTCACATGCACAGTTACAATTGGCCACTATTAGTATTACCTATGTCTGATTTCTGAACAAAGCATGCAAAGGCAAAAGTTCACACACCTGTACGCAATTATTTCGCGCACAATTCAGCACTGTCCACCACCATGAAAAGTACACTTCATTAGAGTAGAATTAGGAAGGTTTGATTTTGAAAGAAAAAAGAGCCACTAGCAGTTTGAAACCCAAGCAAAGACAAAAGGGGGGAGAGGTTGACATTGCAAGGCAGTGCAAAGTTCACAAAATTTGCAGCGCATAAGCAGCAGCTAGTTCCTATCAGAGAAAAGCAGGTTAAGACTACAAGATATATAATGATTAATGAGGAAGCAGAAGTTCATAAGGCAGACGCACAGCAGAGCAAACATTGACTGGTTTACATTCACATACATACCATCTTATAACACTGTACTCGTCCCCTGAAATTAATGTATAAAATGAGGAATGAAATGCCACACACATAAAAAATTAATAGGCAACGACACGGTCTACTCAATTCAAGCAGAGCAATCCTTCCCTGGACGGAATTATTTTGCAGTAGAATGAGATGTTAAAATCTTGACGATTGAGTATCACACAATATTTGAATATTTCCTTTAGAAATACAAAACAAAACTCATAAACTTACCATTCATCTCGATGCTCCAATTTCATACTATAGCAAGCCTATAGAGTATTATGACAATATTGTACAAAATCCTTTTTGAATACTTCACTGAGGGAATTATTTCGCAGCAGACTACAAATCATGTATGATGTATTGTTAAAATCTCAACGCTAGGATTACCCACAATATTTTGTAATTTTCTTTTGGAGACAAAAGAAAGTTCAGAAATACCATCTTACCGTCCAACTTGTCCATTTTGATGTCCAAAACGAGAGTGTTGACGAGTAGAAGCGGTGAGAAGCGTCTGCTTTCACACGTGAAACGCTTTTCCAAAAAGCGCGAAATCTAAATCGCCGCAAAAACCAGCAAGAGCGATTTACCTCCTGTCTAAGTCACCCTGGATCACTCCAGTGGTTGGTAGTTTTCCAAGGCACTCAAGGCTGCTGGAGCTGGAACCACTTTCACGTCTGTTCCGGGCATCATCAGGCTGCAGAATGGCAGCAGCTTCTGGATAAATCTGGTCGTCTTCCTGGGGAAAACAAAATACAAGAAGCTTAAAGTCATAGGTCGTCCTGAGCAGCAATAATTAATTTGTATTGTTTACATGTATCAGTAAAGCAACACACGTGTAGGTAAACTGATTTTAAGAAACTATTGGCTACAGTCTTCCACATAGGAAAAAAAGTATTTGTATTTGTATTTCGCGCTTCCATGTGAGGTTCAGTAAACAAACGATGACATCACAATTTACCCGATTACCAGACATTGCGTTGGCGGAATTGCATTGCGTTGGCGTCTATATTGTTTGAAAAAAGGGTAAACTTTAAATCTTTTCACACAACAAGGTGGAGTTGTATGTTTTCATCACAATAAAATAATGCTCAAAGACAAAATAAAATTTTAAAAGTGGTGGTTTTCTATATGCAACAGACAACACCCACCAGAAAAAATTTATGTTTGTGACGCATTGTTCAAACCGAGCTGTTCTAAGAATAATCTCAGCTATCTCTGAGGTTATTTTGATCGGATGTTCAATAATCAATTGCTCGGAACATGGAGGAATTTGAATCGCGCCAGTTGGTAGAACACTTAGTTTTTAGACACTGGTACAGCCGGATAAGCCTTAAACATCTTAATTTACGTCCACCTAAGCCTTTAAATCTTCATCTTAAATACAGTCGTTCTGGCAAAGTTCTTGTGATAGGCTCAAACAACCATACACCTTGGTAGGCGGTTAGTTCCAGCGATACACCAAAAGAGGGTTTCACTGTAACATTTGACTCGGTCTCTAAATGTCGCAAAAGTGGATTTTGTGTCATTTGTTATGCGCGTACATATGTTGTATTCCCTGTACAAGGTTTGCATTGAATGAAACATTAATTTAAATGCAAGTTTCCTGTTGTTTATGCCATTATCTACTCATTTTTATCTGGCATTTTAGTTTTGAGTACGCGCGAAACGATGACACAGGAAGCGTCACACATCTCTTGAGCAACCCACTTGCATTGGGCAGGAACTGCTGGTTACCCCTTTGTTGTCGTAGAGGGTTGTCCCATAGAAGGAGTTGATCCTCTCACAGAAACCCCACCCCTTCTTCCTCTTGACACCTGCTGCCCCTGTCGAGCCCGCTAGACGTGCTCTTTCCTTGCGAAAAGATGATTTAAGGGACTCTACTTTTCGCTGAACCAGAGCTGAAAAATACAAAGATATAGGCCTATTAGTATGATCACCAAAAATAACTCAATTTATTTGTTATTGAATAATTGTATTCATCTCAAACCAAACATTTTTAATAAAAAGGGCCACAGCCTCTACCACAGAGGCCACGGTGCTATTCACAGGCTTCAATGATGCCTGAGTCAAGATCTGTGCATGTATACAAACTACAATGGAAAAGCAAGGCAAGTCTGTATACATTTGGAATCATTTGCTTCATCTAGCTTTTCCCCTTCATTTTTATTTGACTGTCTCTTCTATGGTTTTGCTTTCTTTTATGTTCAATGCCTATCTTCATTTATCAGATTCACACATCACGCATCAAGGCGTATTTACCATGTCTACATAGACATCACGTCTACACAAACTGAAATTGTTCAGATAAATTGGTCTGACTCAAGTCAGTCACTCAGTCACTCACTCGCTGTCTCGATTCGATCACAAATCTTACCCGTAGTCCATCCGTTCAGGAATTTTTCGGCGAAATTTTCCAGAGCTTGGGCCTTGGCACCTTTGAAAGAGCAGTTTCTATTGTGTCCTGTTTCTGGTCAGCGTAGAGGTTAGTTTGAGCTGCTATGTCCTCCATCATCGACTCTGGTAGCATCACAGCAAAAGAGTCATAGGGATCAGCACCTACCAGGAGCTCGTGTTTGACACAAACTGGCTCAACAAAATTCTTGATGTCCAACTTCGATAACTGCGAAAACCACACCTCAATAGTGTGCCTGCTGCTGCCTCCTTGCTCATCGTTCTCGGACTGGCTGCCTGTGAGTGTGATGGCATCTGAATCAAGGTCTAGATCACTCTCCTTCTCTGCATTGCTGCTACTGACAAATTACTGTCATGTGGACGGAATAGGCTCAAATTCCTCCCCATCACTTTCACTTTCGCTCAAATCATCCATCACAAATAAAATGCAGCTGCACTCAACTTTTAAAAATTCGCTTTTCACGATTTAACAAGCCGATTTTGATCTTTGCACCAAATAAAGAGCAGATACCGCAGGAAGCTGTGTGAGAACACAGTGAGATTACAGGGACCTCTGGGTAAATACAACTGCTTAATGAATATGCATGTCCTGCGGGGGCTGGCGGGCTTTCCAAGCATTCGAACCTCGTCACCATTCTGTTTGTGTGTGTGTGTGTGTGTGTGTGTGTGTGTGTGTTTGTGTCTGTGTGTCTTTGGTAGAGTATAGTAGCATTGGGGGGTGAGGGATGGGAGTGGGTTTAGGGTGAGATATACATTGGGTAGGGGAGGGGAAGACCAGAAATAGGAAGGTTTTGACAGAGAATGCTGTATTGAAAGGTGCAAAGGGTAGAGAGGGATGGGTATATGGGATGGCAGCAAAGCTCTCACCACCTGCAAACCCAGTAGCCTAATGGATGAGTTAAAATTTTTCATTTGCATTGTTCCCAGCTTTACACCTAAGTTCATGTTGGTACTGCTCCAGAGGCTGCTGGAAGGTTTGAAGCTCTTGCGCACCGCAATGCTGGCATTGATGGTAGACGCACTTCTTCACTGCTTCTTGGCAGGTTGACATTTTTCTCCTCACTGTCAGAGTTGCTTTCACCAGCAGTATCTGAAATGATGTCACCTTCGGATGCATCTTCGACGCAAGTTTCATCATTGGTGATGTCGCAATTTTGCGGTAAATCTTTAAAGATATCTGCCTTCTTTGTCCGTGGTAGAGTGTCGGGAAGCCATTTTCCCAAATTGCACCAGTTCACGATCGACACAATGCAAAAAACCTTAATAAAATCAGCCAAGTATGAAGCACAGACATAAACAACGGGTGCAGCCATTTGCAGACATGTGGTCTGGGTCATGTGACCTCCAGTCATGTGATTTCCCCCTTGAAGGGATATTTTAAAACTGGCTTGAAAGAGGCTGACCCTTGAACCATAAATAGATCCGCTCTTGGGAGTGAAAGGCTTGATCTTGCTTTGCCACCAAATCCCCTTGTATTTCCTTCCCTCCTCCTCATATTCTTTGTTATTACATTCAGGAACCTTGTCCAACAACCTCTTCAACATCCTTTTCTGGACATTGCCACATCACTCTTAACCCGTACATTGCTGAGTTTCTTTGCATATCGTCACTGCTGCTTGCTTACTTTTCCCCCCTAAATTTACTCCAAAAACGGTCACCGTCTTTGAAGTCAATTTTCATATTCATTTTTACCTCAGATCAGAAAGTTCAAAGAATAAAAGTTGTAGCCAAGAGAATTCTGCACACAGTGCTGCAGGCTTGCTCTGTCACAACATGCCAACGATCAAGCATGGATCCACACAGCGACAAACATCAAAACACAGTGTGGTATGACTTATAAAGGTTTATGCAAAGATGCCAATTCTGTATCCTACAAAGCAGATATATGCAACTGCGATCAAATGAAAACAACAACAATAAGTTGGTTTAAACAAACACTCAGTCTGACTTTCATTCCAGGTGCAAGTGCATGATATACAATAAGCTAAATTACACATATAAATGAATGAAGTTGGAATAAAAACAATTTGGCACAGCTGAGCATATATAAGGACTATATCACCTTAGCTTAAGGGTACACAACTGTTTCAAAGAGGAGGTATATTTTTCTCATTATTTTTAACAGTTTTAAAGTTATGTTCTTGTCTAATTGAGATTAATGATGAACAGTAATTGATTTATACTGTCTTGAGCAACTCTTGACCTAGATATAATACAAAATGGTCACTGTTTGAATGAAAAAGTCACATTTTCATATCTGGGCATTGAGGGACTCATTTGCATTTTGAGTCTTTCCATGGAGCATCCTGGTCAGAAGGTTCTCATTGGTCATTCTGTTATAGACCTCAGCCACCTTCTCTGCCACTTGAGGATTTAGGTAGGTGTGAGATTTATGGCCTGAGTGAGTGGGTGGTTGCTTTCCCTGTGCAAGAGCTCTCTGGTACCAGCAGAAGCTACTGGCATCCTCAGGGCATCTGTCATGAAAGTGTTCAGCATCACTGGAGATGCTGTGGTAGAAAGTGGCCCAAATAGCAGCTTTCATCTGACCCACTGGCAGTATTCTGTGTCACTGCCTCAGGGTAGTAATTCTGTAGTGACTTGGCCTTCCCATCTGTGAGTGTGCCAGTCCCTCTCCCTCCAAGCCCCTCCTGCCTTGCCAGCTTTCTCAGTGCAGTGCCCATTCTTTTGTGCACATGGTTGATGCACTATAGCTTCTCCATCACTTTGTCATCATAGGGCTTGCTGTCACGCACTGCCTTCTCTGCAGCTGAATCCCCATCCCCAAGCATCTTCACATGTCGAAAGTTGTGTTTGTGGATGGACCTCCCCCCCACATCACCCTAGCAGCCTCCATCACCATGGCCTTGCTGAAACCTGCGTGGTATGGTAAAATTCTTTGGTATGAGCTGAGGCTGATCACTTGGATCCCCATGGCTGTTACAAACTTCTTTAGCATTGCGTAGCCTCCTCCAGCAGAATGACTGAAGAGCAGCATTCTCTTGTTGACTTCATAAGTTCCATCGTCAGAATGATCTCGGGGAGATGACATGACGGAAACTTCTACCTTGCAAGTCCTGCACTTATTGACCAAGCAGCTGCGAACCCCATGTGTCCTTCCTCACAAACTTTGATGACAAATCCCTCAGAGCCACATTCCGAGCAAACATCGGCTTCAGACATCTTTGTCAGTTGATCCATTTGCAATCACTCAGACCTGCTTCGTAGCTTCTGAATCATCCTTTCTATAGACTTTTGGTAAAGAATTTTCTATAGAAAATTCTATAGAAATTTCTATAGAAAATACTATAGAAAATTCTATAGAACATTCTATAGAAACTTTAGAAAATTCTATAGAAAATTCTTTAGAGAATTCTATATATAACATTCTATAGAATTCCTTAGTTCTCTTTATAGAAAACTAAGAAAATTCTATAGAATATTGTAGACAAGTTTATACATTCTTTATAGTAAATACTTCAGTGAAATACAAGTAAAATACTCAAGTACATACCTTACAAATACCACGCATTACTAAACTAAATTCTACAGATTGCTACATGCCATGCAAAAATGACAATAAAATTTCAGATTCTTTTCAGCAGGCTTTATTCTTAGAATTAAAGTTTCAGGGCCCGTATTCTTAGCGGCGATTTATTTTAACTCCGATTTATCTCTAAACTCAGACGATTCCAACTGCCTGTTCCGCTCTCCCTTGGCTGGAAACCAGTATATATAGCAAAGCGCAACCTAGGATCCTCTGACGAGCGTACCTTATCTAACCGATCAAGATAACGCGGGGCTAGGGGATAAATCGAGTGTTAAAAAGATAAATCGCCGTTGTGAATACGGGCCCAGACCACTTTTCCGGAATGTCAGTTTTTTTTTTTGCATTAACGGGTCACATTAAAAATGATATTTTAACAGGAGAAGGAATAAAGGCAGCCTTTATAAACCATATATGTCAAGAAAGCTCTAAGAATGAGCTACATGTTTCTTGCGATAATTTTAATGATAACAGAAACAGCAATGAGAAACTGATGGAAAAGTACAACACTCAGGAAATGAATGAAAATAATTTCTTACTATTCACTCCTCTCAGGGTACTTTGCCAAGCAATAAAAGAAGTAAAACTCACAACAGAATTAGAGAATTCATTTCCCACCACAAAAATAACAAGAAAATCAACATAATTTGGCCACAATAGATTTTGCAAAGATTGTAAGTAAATAGGTGGAAATGCCGCACAGAACTCATACTGGTGGTACTCCACTCCAACAGACTACACAACTCCATTAACAAAAATCCAAACTCTATAGAATTGTGAAATATGATGAATAGAAATTATCATACACTCTTCCATGAAGGTGGAGATCCAAGGAATACAAAGAAAATACAGTAAAAAATCAGCATGCATTTGAAAAAAGTATCAGAAACACCTTGTTGCACATCTAATCTATCCCCGGCGAAACGGTCTGGAATCTTTCCAGAACAATTCTAGAAATGTTCCAGAATATTCTAGAATATGACTTCTGGAACCAAAGTCCAAGGTTCTGGAATAATGACAGAAGGTTAAATGAGAATTCAAGAGAATATTCTAGAATATATTCTAGAATATTCTAGAATATATTCTAGAATATTCTAGAATATATTCTAGAATATTCTAGACTATGCTAGAATGGTAATGAATGTTCTTGAATCCTTACAGACGAAGAAGGAAACACAGTTCTAGAATAATTCTGGAATTATTCCTGATTATTCTGGAATGTTATTCCAGAATATTATAGAATACTGACAGATAATTCTGGAACAATTCAAGATGAAATTCCAGAAAACTGACTGCACATTCTGGAACAATTCAAGAACAATAATTATATTATTGAGAAGAATAATTAGGTATGAGAGTATTTTGGAATTGTTTAGCAAAAACATTCAAACAGAATATTTAGTTAAAAAACAACAAACCAATCTCTGTTAAATGTAGATTATTTAATACAGATTTTGAAATGGTACTCATCAGATGGTGTTTGAAACAACTGCACACATCAGAGATTCAGATAATATCTGAATCACCAATTTCCATCCAACTGATTTTATCAATCAAATCCCTTTCATAATTGTACCTCATACCTTGCAATTCTTGTGAGCAGTGAAGAAAGTTATTGGGGACCTAATTGTAGATGCAGGTACAGCCACAGAGAAAGGAATCTGTCTCTCGATTGCCTTGGGGAACTTAGTCTCGAAAACTACGTCGACGGAAAAGCCACTTCTGTCGCCAAAAATCTAGCTTCTCAGGCAAGCGAAGCACACCCATTGCGATGGAGAGACCGATGAAAGTTTTAATCTCAGGAACTGTCACAAGTGCCCACTTGGAGCTGGTAAGAGGTGGATTCCTCTCTCTCTCTCTCAGCATACCGAACCGATGTGTCTCTGTCACAAGCGTTCCCACATCGCGCATGATCGCGTCTGTGAAGATCAGAGAAGACATGAAGAGGTTTTGCGTCCGAGGGGATGTCAATCTTTACTCCTTCAGCGCGTCGAAAGGCGTGTCGCATACGAGAACGAAAATTTTCTGTCTGCCACGATCCTTGGAAGCCTAGAAACTCTTCCTCCGACGATTCCTCTTCCAACATCTCTCGCATCAGACATCGTCAAAATCAGCATCCATGTCGCTTCCTTCGGCCATGACGCGAAAAAAGTCAGTCGAAATCTCGACAAAAATCACCACAACACAGCTAAAACTGGTCCGATTTCGATCACAGCTAAAACTGGTCCGATTTCGAGATCAAACTTGCACAAGTTTGAAAGCGATCTAAATGCGCGGTCTCTCTGCTTCCCAGCAGGCATTGCGATAAGTCGGCCACTTCCGTTTGCTAATGCTATTTTTAGATCTTGACGTAAATAAGGCGAGGGTATGATCAGACGCGTAATTCAGTCGCTCCCATGGACATTGTATATTGGATCCATGATCGCACGGGACTACAATTCCCATCAGTAGTCATCCACTCGGGCCGTGACAAACACTAGTTGCTCTATTATTAAATTCTGAGTTTTAATCAAGATCACTATTGTGTATTGCAAAGAAATGTGCACACTGCAACTGTGAGCGACTCAGCGAGTTATGATTAGAACTGTTCTGTGATCAGAAAATGAAAATTGTGGACAATTAAGAACTGTGAATGAACTTTAGGTGATTTAACACTAAATCTTATATTCTGTGTGTGATCACTAAAGTGTCTTGCGTGTGTGTTGAAATGCTTTATTGTTCACTTCTTTTTTTAAATATCGTTTTATTTACAATTTTCTATAATATTCTTTGAATGGTCTTGTTCTAGAAAAATATTCTAAGAAAAAGTAGTGTTCTAGAATTTTCTAGAATTATTCTGGAATTAAAGAATTCTAGAATTATTCCATCAAATTTATTCCAGAACATTCTAGAATGTTCTAGAATGTTCTAGAATTTTAGAAATTTCTAGAATGTCATTTCGCCGGGGATAGCACAAGAAAGCAAATCTCTACAATTAAAACGTTTCCAGTGCTGAATCATATTTGTGGGAGTAATGACATTCTGTTCATGCAGCATTTTCCATGAGTGAACAAGCTAAAGGAAAAACTTAATAAAAAAAGAAGTGGGACTGACCGAATTGAAAATCTACCGCAGTTCCGTATCTGTGTCAGTATTCTCATAACTGATCTGATTCCCCTTACTCAGATTTAGTTCTATTCCAGGTCGGTTCTAGCAATCACAGAATGGGAGTACGTAGGATTGATCAGGTCGGTTCCTGACACTCACAGGGTTATCTTCTTCCTTTAGTGGCACTGTTCAACTTTTGCCGCACAAAGCTCCGAACGTCCACGTTGTGCTTTGAGAAAATTCCTTCTGCACGGCGTCTGAAGCACAAAAGAATACATAAGTCAAATTTTGATTAAGATGGATAGCATACACCAAGTAAATTAATTTCAATAAGATGCATGTCTGAAAAGAATAAAACCATATAACTTCCACTCTGTAATTTATACACAAGACATAATTGTTTGCATGTTTTTTTTTTGCTTTTGGCCATGTGTTGTACATGCAGTTGACCCTCTTCTGCAAGTATGAATTATTTTCAAATATGCGAGCAGAATCACAGAAAATTAAGTTTTATGGTGTCCTGGTTGAGGTTTTACAGAAAAGAAGGGGGAAAAACCAAAATCATAACAAATCAACCACACTTACCTTGCCAAATGTTTCTGATCCCTCACGTGCTTCATGCAGAATGCATGCACAAAGATGGCAAACACAAAAAAAAAAATCAATTAGTTGCATGGCAGACACAAAACATTAATTAGTTGCGGCTCCAGGGGAGAGGAGATTCATACAGTCCTGCAGCTGCCGCCGGTCCTTGTCCTGCAACTGTGCAGTCAGCTGCTGCAGCAGTCGCTCCTTGGCGGCCGCCTGGCGTTGTCCCTCCTCTACCAGACCCTGGTAGTGGAGTGCCTGGGAGTCCAGCTTGTTAGCTGCCTCGGAGCGCTCAACCTTCAGCTGATCCTGCTGACGACGCCAAAATGTAATGTTACCTAGTGGAAGGGGAGGGGGGGAAACGAAAATGGGAAATAGGGAGAGGTTGAAAATGGGAAATAGGTTCGATATGTTTGAAAAGAAACAATTAGGAATAGGCTTTCTCAGTATGTAATATTTAATCTGATACTAACACAGTTATACAAAAGCATGATGGCAAACTAAAATAAACCAAGACAACACATTAGTCAGAGTAGCATAACCATAAAACTAAAATGGGAAAATTACACATAAATGCCAGCATCAATTAATGGAATATTCAAGGCATTTAAAGAAAATTCAACAGTTTACGTTGTGTTATTATATCCAAAAGTGAAAAACCTGTACAGGGAGCTGGTAATACTTGTTAGAACTGAACATGAGGTGGTGATGCTAACATTCTAAATGACAACAGTGAATGGGTCACTCATTTGCCTCTAAAATAGCCGTGTAACTAGACAACTCCGGACGACCCAGCCCAAATGATAGAATATCCATGGGGAATAACATCTACCAATTAAGCACTCCATAGTCCATGAATAATCCTATCATGACTATTTCCCAGGAGTATTATCTAAGTTACCAAATCACCTGATCCATCATAATCAAATTGCTAGTAGTGATGGCCACTTGAACATAGCAAAAGACTGCCAGAACTAACGGAATTTGATTCTTAATTACCAACAAGGAAAGCAACCAGAAAACAATATTATTTCTCGACAGTTGGAAAAGGAAACTTCTCTCTATTCTTCTTACTCAGATTGGTTAAAAAAATCTCTCGGTCCCTCATCATTAACTAGAATAACTACAAGAAAATTACAAATCAATTGATTTCCAAACTTACCCCGAACCCCATGGTCAGTCTAATGATGTCATGAATGACGTCAGAAGAAAAAAATGCATTGATTGTAACCTAACACTGAAAGAACAACACTGATGATAGTTCAAGGTCTCACAAAAGTGCACCTTGTCACACTTGCTAGTTCAAATTTCTCCTTGAATGAGAGAGAGAGAGAGAGAGAGAGAGAGAGAGAGAGAGAGAGAGAGAGAGAGAGAGAGAGAGAGAGAGACAGACAGACAGACAGACAGACAGAGAGAGAACCTGGTTGAAGGAAGCTTCTGCACAGGAGCGCTTGGAAAAGCTGTGATTCCTCTGGATCACTCTCTTCCTCTGCCTGGCGCTTCCTTGTCTTGGTCCTGGAAGGATTCCAACAAAACACAGAGTTCAGGGCAAGTCTCAGTAAACCCAAGACTTATTTTTCCAACAATAGAATAACCCTTCTGATACTGCAAAAACTTTTTTTTTAATTTCTTAGGCTACTGGAGGCCTGACATTGTCATCTCCACAATGTATCATCACTGCTTCCATAGTTTGATCTGATGAACTCAAATTGTCAGAGTCTAATACCATCAAAACAATTACACACAAAAAGAAAAAAATCAACTCTAGCCTCTTCAAGCTTACTCAGACATTGATTAGTTCATATCAACACTTTGACCTTTAACAACAAATTTGCCAATGGCAGAACTACTTCAGCTAAATTACAACATGAGAAAAGTCAGACAGACCTGCGCCACTGAGACTCTGCTTTGTCCTTGTGGGATGTCTGTCTGCGTCGAGAGGAGCGCGTACTTCTGGAGGTGTCCATGGAGGCCTTGCTGGCTGAGCTGTTGTCCAGCTCTTCTCTCTTCCCCTTCCGCCTCCTCATCTGTTGTCTGCAGCATTATTGATATTGATGTGTACATATGTTTCCGACACTCGCGACATGGACGGGACTGACATATAGAGTTTATAGTTACTCCCGCCGTTTACCCACGCTTGATTGAATTTCTTCACTTTGACATTCAGAGCACTGGGCAGAAATTGGGAATTGACCCACCACCTCTCCCAACATGATTGGTAAGAGGCGAATGAATAGGGACATTGTAACTTGATTAACATTGACTCTATTTTAATGATTTTCGTGCTTAATGGCCTACATAGCCTACAAAGTCTAATAGGCCATAAAACTCCATTCACCCACCCCTGTTAACCATTGTAATATCATGTTCTGGGTTCCTGGCCAATATCTTTTTCATTATGAGAAGACTCGTGTCTGCTGAGGTTTTGCCCTGGATGCTGGCCTCCAATCTGGGCCACCTTCCTCTGAGCCTTCTCCAAATTCTTCCTAAGCCTGTCCCAGCTCTTTACTCCATTTGTTATTGGAAGGGGTACAAGGTGTTGGGTCATTTGTCTGATGACCTGGACATCCTGTACATAACCCATGTTAACCAGTGTAAAGTGATGTGGTCTGGCCTCCTGGCAAACATTTCTTCATCATGAAGACCCAGGTCTACTGAGGTTTGGCCCCCCTGTGGGTTCAGGGTAAGAATTGACCCACCGCGTCTCCCTACGCGATTCGTAAGAGGCGAATGACTAGGGACACCATGACTGCAGAATTATCTCTCTTCTGTGTCAGCAAAGGGCCTCAGCCACTTGTGAGTCGGATGACTCAACTCCTCTAGCTAATAATATCTCTAGTAGTTTGGCGGTCTCATAGCGAGGCCACAGTTTAGTTATTACTCTATGGTTTGCCAGCACATTTTCTATTTCTGCTTTGTATGGATTTACTTCATATCTGGTTCCATTGTAGCCACCAAGACAGCTTTCATCGAGCCTCTTTGCAACTGCTGAAAAATGGCATCTCAAAACGGGTCTTGTCATATGTCAAATGTACAGCCGGTACAGTACATGTGCGATATGCAGGGGTTCTGCAAGGGTTGGGGGTCTTTGTGTTCGCTCAAAAATGGGTCGATTTGTTCGTGTTTATGATCATAATTGTTAACTATGATTAAACTATAATTATTTCCTTTAATTTCAATAAAAAAGATACCAAACGATAGATAAATATTTGAAGAATTCTGTGCACAAAAAATCTCAGTTTCACCCAAGTTGACCCCCTGCACTGTTATTCGTGAGTTCGACCTTATTCGACCTTATGGCCGTCAGGCGGTCTGACGACCCTTTGGGGGGGTGGAGCCGGGTGCTTACACCTCGGTAGCTTGTTGCGAGGCTGGACTCTATGCCAGGTATTTACACCTCGGTAGCTTATTGCGAGCTGTATGCTTGATTATGCTTGATTATGGTTACAATGTAGTTATTGCTTATCATGTTCAGCAGCAATCTGTTTGAACAGCGAGCAGGAGATCGAGGTATCATTTGTCGAGCTAGACCTTGCAGAACTATTATATGACAAACTTATTAAAATGTGATCACCTTATGGTGTCTTTTGTACACTTTTAAAAGATCCTTAAAATTGACCTTTGGAGTCTCGCGGGACTCTATGACCTTGGAGTCAGAGCAACTCGCAACTGAATTTGCCTTTTGGCGCTTAATCGCACTATGGCCAACCTTGTGAAAGAGCAGGATAGTCTTAAGGACCAAGAAAGGTCTGTACTGACCCTGTTTATTTATCACGATAATGGCCGTATAGGATCCTCCAAGCCTCTCTCTATTATATTCAATGCATTCCTCTCACTTTATTATATTCGATGTGAGGTAGTGCCAAATTATAGTTTTCTGCACTCCTTCCTGGGATGTGGGGATAGGGGGTTGTCAGGTCTCAGCCATCCGTATGCATACAATATAAATATCAATGTATACGGATGTTGCCGACTCTCGCGACGTGGACGCGCCTGAGACAATGATATTGTCGACCGTTCACAAGCCAATAAATTGGTTGTTGATTGAAGGATTCGTAATACGGCAAGGTAATGTGGCAAGGGGCGAATTCAACGCTAAATCACAATGGCGTCGCGGCAGGACGATGAGGATGTTGTTGAAATCGCTATGAAAGAAGCATCAGATGAGAAGGACGATGCGATCCCTTTTTCCGAAGATGAAAAAGATGCAGTTTTAGAGGAGCAGTTCATAGGTATAGTGCACGAACTGCTGACAGAAGAAGACAGGAATCGGAAACTGATCCGTACACGCTGTCGGCTTAGTCGGCCTCACTCCAGTCGAACTAAATTCAGGCACGCCAGACGGTACCCATCTTTGTTGCAATACTATATTCAAAATAAAATTAACGAGAGAATGACATTGATCTACAAGGATAGAGGAGACAAAGAGTGTTCTAATGATGGCAACAGTTTTTCCATTGCTTAATTAGTATTTTTTCAGCAATTTCTGTAAAAATGCCCAGAAACATGCGTCTTCAGTCAACACGAGCTAAAAATAGTGCCGTCTTCAATGAGTTAAGCCGCTTTGCATTTTTTTTTAAACGTTGGTTTAATTTGAAGTAATTGTTCTGATTTCTTTGAAGTTTTGTTGTGTTTTCAGTTAGTGAGAGTGTTGGTTGAAAGATAATTGAGTTGATTGTTTATGTTTTCGGTTTGTGGCGTTTTTGTCTTGTGATTAGTGACTGAGGAAGGATTTTCCCTTGATTATTTTTTTTCACTGTCCGGTTGGGGGTTGAGCCACCTTCCACCCACCCCAACCGTGACACTATCCACATAAAGGCATCCCCACCCTTTTTAAAGAATTATTATTATTATTATTATTATTATTATTATTATTATTATTATTATCATCATCATTATTATTACTATTGTTATCATTATTATTATTATTATTATTATTATTATTATTATTATTATTATTAATTTTACAAATGGGTGAGGGTGGTTGGGGAAGGGTCAGTAATCAACAATCAACTCAAATTCTACAGAGAATTCTCTCAATGGAAACTCGAACGAAAGGATCAAATTTTAAATAACTACCACTGTTGAGAGAGCTGAAATGCTAATCTCCTTGCAGGTCCCAGGGGTGGAGAGTGGGGGTGAAAAGGGGTGGAGAGTTGGGGTGAAAAGGGGTGGAGAGTGGGGGTGAAAAGGGGTGGAGAGTGGGGGTGAAAAGGGGTGGAGAGTTGGGGTGAAAAGGGGTGGAAAGTTGGGGTGAAAAGTGGTGGAGAGTGGGGGTGAAAAGGGGTGGAGAGTTGGGGTGAAAAGGGGTGGAGAGTTGGGGTGAAAAGGGGTGGAGAGTGGGGGTGAAAAGGGGTGGAGAGTTGGGGTGAAAAGGGGTGGAGAGTTGGGGTGAAAAGGGGTGGAGAGTGGGGGTGGAGAGTTGGGGTGAAAAGGGGTGGAGAGTGGTGGTGAAGAGGGTGGGGTGAAGGAGTTTTATCGGCACAGTCAAGTAAACTTCTCATCATTCCTTAGTGGATGTTAGTTCCTTGTCCATTGAAGTGGGAAGATTAAAAAAACAATTTTTGACTCACATGCGAAGCAAAAGTGAGTCTATGTACTGAGCCGTGTCGTCCGTCCGTCCGTCCGTCCGTCCGTCCGGGCGGGCGGGCGTCCGTAAAAAACTTAAACGTTGGATTTTTCTCGGAGACTATTAAGTCTATCAACACCAAATGTGGCATGATGGTGTATGATGACAAGGCCTCAAGAAACATACATAGTGACTTGACCTTGCTTCAAGGTCAAGGTCACAGGAGCCATAAATGTGGTCTCAAAAACAGTCATTTTTCACATTTTCCCAATTTTCTCCCACGTTATTGAGAATGGCGACCTTAGCTACAAGTGGTATATAGGTCAAAGCAAGCCCTATCTTTTGATACCAGTTTGGTTGACCTTGCTTCAAGGTCAAGGTCACAGGAGCTCTTCAAAGTTGGATTGTATACATATTTTGAAGTGACCTTGACCCTGAACTATGGAAGATAACTGTTTCAAACTTAATAATTATGTGGGGCACATGTTATACTTTCATCATGAGACACATTTGGTCACATATCATCAAGGTCAAGGTCACTTTGACCCTTATGAAATGTGACCAAAATGGGGTAGTGAACCACTAAAAGTGACTATATCTCATGGTAGAAAGTGCCAATAAGCACCATTGTGCTTCCTATGTCTTGAATTAACAGCTTTGTGTTGCATGACCTTGGATGACCTTGACCTTGGGACAAGGTCACATGTATTTTGGTAGGAAAAATGTGTAAAGCATTTCTTTGTGTATGATGCCATTGGTAGGTTTAGTTGTTTGACCTTGACCTTGAAGGTCACCTGAAGGTCAAGGTCATATAAAGGTCAAGGTCAAGCATGTGAGTCATATGGGCTTTTTTTTAATGTATTGTGAAATGAACCAACTCCATCTCCCCCCCCCCCGTGTAAGTGTTTGTTTGTGTGTGTGTTTGTGTGTTAATGTAAGTGTGTGTGTTTTGTGTGTGTGCATGCACGTGCACACTTAATCATGCCTGTGTCTGTCTTATTGTAGGCGTACTGCATGCCTCACGGATGACCCAAGAGTTCATTTCATGTTTCAAGTTTACATTTCTTCCCTTCTGCTTCCTCAGTACAGACCAAAGCACACTATTAGTGCTTTCCATGAGTGTGGTTACTTCAGTGTAGGAAGTGACAATGTTGTGAATGGTTGCCAACTGTAAGATCAACTATCTGAGTCTTTAAATGAGCTGTATTATGGTGATGTGCGTGAGGTGAAATATGCATGTTGTTAATTACCAAGAGCCATATGAAGAGTGTAATAGTGGGAGTGTATGCATGCCACAGAGTGGGACATACATGTGGACGTCACATGGACATGCACAAGTAAGTGCACACCTGGCGAGAGCTTTGGTGACCAAGTGACGTGCATTGAATGCAAGGCTCTCTGCAGTGAGCTTCATGTTAATGTGAACCAAGCCTGTGCTACATATGATGGGCATGCATGTAATGTGTCACGTGCAAGCTAGGCCTGCAATGAATGCAAATTATGCTATCAGTACCAGTCTCAAAAACGATTGGCTAGTTACGAAAATGTATCATGCAGCCATTTGATCCAGAATCTAAAATTGTCCATGATAGTTTTAAGTGATGGTTTTGTAATGTGTGCCTGTTATTTAATTATGCCTTTGTCAATGGATATTTTTTACCATCCTGCATGGGTTTCATTATTGACATTAGCATTTAAAAAGTTCTGTTTTGCTTTGTTGTAGTTCTTTTTTTCCCCTCGAATTGTTTTTTAATATAAATAATTGACCCCTTCATTGGTCAGAAGTCACAAGTATTGCTACTGTTAGGCACTTTCCTATGAAACCTTTTTTCACCCCTACTGATAATATTTGAATTCTTTTTTGGCCTATAGCAAAGATGCAGGTTTGAATCTTGTGCTCCTGCTTGGGACTGTCCGTGGCAGCAGTGGGCCAGTCATGCCTTTATGTAGGTTCAGTGTGGACTAACTTCCTTCTGCACCTTGACCCGTAGCTGACGTCGTCACTATAAAATGATACAGAGACTTTGTGAGAGTGCTCCTTGTGCAAGATGTTGAATGTTAAGCACTGTCCCCTCAATGAGAGAGGTACAACCATGTATGTATATGCTTTGTAAGAGATGCTGTGATTATTCCAAAATGCCGAAAATGAATGTATTAATGAGCCGTTTTGTTAATAAAACTGGTTGAAATGATCATGTGGTTTTGTGCGCAATTTGTGTCTTTAGTGTTTCTCACACCATGTCCTTGTTTTTGTTAGTTATGGACACTGCACAGCACGGCAGTATCTGACAGCCCTCCCCTTCAGTCCAATGGTCAAGCGTGTTCGCCCTACAGTAGTCTGCTGCCAACAGTAGCGGCGCTAGAAGCAGAGCAGATCCTAGCTAGCGCTGTGTCATGCTCAGCGTCGTGACTGGCTGTGCTTGAATGAGTCTACTTGGTGAACATCTATGTTACACTCACCTCTCTGAGTGACTGTGTGAGCGTTGGTGCAACGTCTACTGTGTGCGAAAGCTAAGAAAGCAGTAGTAACTACAGGAACCCCCTTCCATTCTGTCTAAAAAGATAAATAGCCCCCACAAGGACAAAACTTAAGGCTGAACGTTCCATCCAGCATCGCACAGCTGGAAACTTAACAGGAACAACTCAACCATTCAGCCAGAGCGTCGGCTGAATAGGACATTCGGCCGAAACTTTGACCGTATAGTAACACTTCTAGGGCTCCAGCTAGAGTTGCAACCTCAGGGCAAGGTGTTCCAATTTACAGTAAATAACTCACATTGTCTCGCTCTCGCCTGCCTTACAGAGGAATGGGTCATCTGAGAGCAGCGATGGCTCTCTAGTACGATTGACCCTGATGTGTGAGCATGAGTTGACACCGGAATGGGAATTTATTCTCGTCTTTGAGTCATACAATGTCTACTTTATTTATATTTTTTCATTTGCCTCTTTTAAGGTAATTTTCTATTAAACTTTTTTATCTCGCTGAACCATGCTATAGCTTTGTGTGGCCTTCACGGCTGATGGGTCTTTGAGCTCCATCCCTTCGTCCCTAACTCCTTCGTAGGAGGTGACAAATGAAATTGAGATGTGAATTATGCTGTAAAGGCTCTTGTGATTTTTCGTGAATGGAGGTCTTGCTTAGCTCGCGCAGGCTGATGGGCGGTAGACCTCGAATCTATCCCATAGCTCCCAGAGTGTTTAATGTAATTGTTAAGTGAATCGCACCGGATCCACTGTCGTGCATGAGGCATTTTTATGCATTGATGATTTGTTTGACAGAGATTATCGCGTAGGTATCACTGACTTATTACGTACCGATGATGTCCATCTCATGAGGTCAGTTGCGATGTATCTGTATTATGCCTTTAGAAGAAGACAAGAGGCCTTAAAAAACCGTTGAGATGTTCGAATAATTAGGTTGTGATAGGCTGGTGGCCTAACAAATAAAACCGTTCGTTCGTTCGTTCGTTCTCTCTCATTGTCTCTGTCTCTCTCTCACTGTCTTTCTCTCAATGTCTCTCTCTCACTTACTGTCTCTCTCTCACTTACTGTCTCTCTCTCACTGTCTCTCTCTCTCTCTCTCTCTCTCTCAGATTATCTCCAGATGGAGGTCTGGTGAAATTAGCAGTACAGAAGAAACCTCTATAATTGCAGAGACGTTTCCTGGAACACCGGTACAAAATTATTTGTCCTGATCTTTAGAGACAGAGCTTCCTACTACCGCCCACTGCGCTGTTTAATCTTTTTGTCTATTTCTCTCGTCTAGATTTTGTTTTTGCTGATATTCACTTTGTTTATGTGTTGCATGTTTTCTTCTCTTGTATAGTAAGAGGAACTATAATTGATGTGTTCTCTTTCTGCGGTTTTGTCACGCGCACCCACTTGTGAAATCCATAAACAACGTCACCCGAGGGTCATGAACTCATTTGGATGTATTGCCGTCCATTCTAGCACACACTTACTTTGGGATAAAACGGGTTTTCCTAAAGTTGTGGCACAGCATTCGTTCCCAAGGGAAAATAAATACCACTTTAAAAATTCGCTCTGAGCATCACTGCAGCCGGAAACGAGCAAAAAGCAACGCACGGGTCTGTGAATCTCATCAGATTCTTCACAGGAGACGAACGCGTGCCAAGCGAACCCTGAGAGCAAAGTGGTGATTAAAAAGCCATTGACCACTTTCGATGCTAGAGTAGCCTTTAGTTCGGTAAACAAAGGAGATAGAGTCGCTTCTGAACTCCGAGCTTTAAAGCAGAAAAAGCGTCAAGCTGAGTGACAGTGGCTGCGTTCTGGGTTAGTCGTTCACAAAGAAATTTTCAGCTCCGTCAAAAACAAGATCAATCGTCTCGTAGCTAAGGCTAAGACAGTGTATTTCAACGCAAAGATAATTGCGTCTACCACTTGTAGACAGTTGTTTTCCATCACAAACACACTCATGAACAAGACCCGTTGTACCGCCCTCCCTTCCTCCCCACTGTCATCACTTCCTCATAAATTTTGTGACTTCTTTGTGTCCAAAGTGTCTGACATACGAAGCAACGTTGACATGTCAGCTGGTACAGGTGCTAGCGAAGACTCAGTATCCTTCAGTGGTACTCCCCTCCTTCAGTTCACCTCGGTTGAGGCTAGTGCGGTCCTTAAGACCATCCGTAGTATGACCCCTACCTCCTGTGACCTTGACCCTGTTCCCACATCCCTCTTACTTGAGTGCATTGATGACGTTCTGCCTGTTCTGACACAGATAATCAATGATTGCTTCCAGTCTGGCACCTTCCCCAGTGTTTTCAAACAAGCTTTAGTCAAGCCACTTCTGAAGAAGCAAGACCTGGATCCAAACAAGCTTAGCAATTACAGGCCAGTCTCCAACCTTTCCTTTCTTTCAAAACTGTTAGAGAAATTAGCTTTGCAGCAGTTGTTAGAGCACGTGTCCAAGTATGATCTTTTGGCTCGTTTTCAGTCCGCGTACCGTGCTCACCATTCCACCGAAACAGCTCTGCTCCGTGTTCTAAACGACCTCCTTGTCGCATCTGATGATTCCAAAGTTTCCCTTCTCACGTTGTTAGATTTGAGTGCTGCGTTTGACACAATAGATCATGGAATTCTTCTCTCCCGTCTAAGACATGTTTTTGGCATTGACAACACAGCACTCTCCTTCCTGAAATCATATATCTCAGAACGTAGGCAGACTGTTTTGATCCAGGGTATTGCTTCTGATCCTGCCCCGCTAAATTACGGAGTCCCACAGGGCTCGGTTCTGGGTCCTCTGCTGTTTCTACTGTACACCCAACCACTTTCCAACGTAATTGACAGTCATTCATTCTCTCACAGTGAATTTGCTGATGACACGCAACTCTACAACTCCACTCATCCCAGTCAAATCCAACCTCTTCTCTCTGCAAGTGAACTTTGTATTTCTGATGTGAAACAGTGGATGACCCAGAACAAACTCAAACTTAATGATTCAAAGACCGAAGCTCTCCTGGTTGGCGGTAGAGGCGAATTCGATCAGGCCCTGAAACTAACCATAGGTCAGAGTGAGATAGAATTCTCAAAGTCTGTTAGGAACTTAGGTGTCATGTTCGATGATGATCTTTCTATGAGAGTTCATGTGAACAAAGTTTGCCAGTTAGCTTACTACGAGTTAAGGAAAATTGGCACTATTCGTCACTATCTTTCACAACAGGCCACTCAAACCCTTGTCACTTCCCTTGTTCTGTCCCGTCTTGATTATGGAAATTCTCTTCTTGCCGGCATTCCTGACACTCTGCTAAACAAACTGCAAAAAGTCCAAAACACTGCTGTTAGATTAGTTTTTAGATGTCCCAAGAGAACTCCCACATCCAAACTCCTTCGTGCACTGCATTGGCTCCCCGTCGCTCAGAGGATAGAGTATAAGCTAGCCACTATGTGTTTCAACTTCTTCAATCAAACTGCACCACACGCACTCAAAGAAATTCTCACTGTCTACACCCCCGCTAGAAATAACCGTTCAGCTGCAGACACCAAAACGTTAAATGTCCCCCGTCGCAAAAAGAAAACCCAAGGACAGCGAGCTTTTTCTTACATCGGCCCTGTAACGTGGAATAGCCTACCTTTCCCTGTCCGTCACTCTGATTCCATGTCCCAGTTCAAAACCTCCCTCAAGACACACCTGTTCCGGTCAGTCTTTCCTGACGAGCAGTGAAGTGCTTCACAAGGCGCCTCTTTTATGTTTCGTGTTTTGTTTATTGCCTGCTACTTAATTAATTGTATTGTATTTAATTTTTCTTTTATTTCAACTGTACAGTGTGCGAGTGTTAGAATGCTTTGTATGAGTGTAGACTTCTCATTG
>JAWQFJ010028615.1:7500-20000 GCA_034096865.1 Theodoxus fluviatilis
ACTCACTTCCTACTCACACTTCATGCGTCTCTTTCCAGGGACAGCCTACTCACTTCCTACTCACACTTCATGCGTCTCTTTCCAGGGACTGAGCCTACTCAATTCCTACTCACACTTTATGCGTCTCTTTCCAGGGACTGACCTACTCACTTCCTACTCACACTTCATGCGTCTCTTTCCAGGGACTGACCTACTCACTTCCTACTCACAGTTCATGCGTCTCTTTCCAGGGACAGCCTACTCACCTTCTACTCACAGTTCATGCATGTCTTTCCAGGGACTGACCTACTCACTTCCTACTCACACTTCATGCGTCTCTTTCCAGGGACTGAGCCTACTCACTTCCTACTCACACTTCATGCGTCTCTTTCCAGGGACAGCCTACTCACTTCCTACTCACACTTCATGCGTCTCTTTCCAGGGACTGAACCTACTCACTTCCTACTCACACTTCATGCGTCTCTTTCCAGGGACTGAGCCTACTCACTTCCTACTCACACTTCATGCGTCTCTTTCCAGGGACTGACCTACTCACTTCCTACTCACACTTCATGCGTCTCTTTCCAGGGACAGCCTACTCACTTCCTACTCACACTTCATGCGTCTCTTTCCAGGGACTGACCTACTCACTTCCTACTCACACTTCATGCGTCTCTTTCCAGGGACTGACCTACTCACTTCCTACTCACACTTCATGCGTCTCTTTCCAGGGACTGAGCCTACTAACTTCCTACTCACACTTCATGCGTCTCTTTCCAGGGACAGCCTACTCAGTTCTTACTCACACTTCATGCGTCTCTTTCCAGGGACTGGACCTACTCACTTCCTACTCACACTTCATGCGTCTCTTTCCAGGGACTGACCTACTCACTTCCTACTCACACTTCATGCGTCTCTTTCCAGGGACTGAGCCTACTCAGTTCTTACTCACACTTCATGCGTCTCTTTCCAGGGACTGACCTACTCACTTCCTACTCACACTTCATGCGTCTCTTTCCAGGGACTGAGCCTACTCAGTTCTTACTCACACTTCATGCGTCTCTTTCCAGGGACTGAGCCTACTCACTTCCTACTCACACTTCATGCGTCTCTTTCCAGGTACTGGACCTACTCACTTCCTACTCACACTTCATGCGTCTATTTCCAGGGACTGACCTACTCACTTCCTACTCACACTTCATGCGTCTCTTTCCAGGTACTGGACCTACTCACTTCCTACTCACACTGCATGCGTCTATTTCCAGGAAGCCCACGTTCCAGAGAGAAGGAAAGCTCAATAGTCTGGGGCCACGCTGAATCTAAAAGCGAATCTCCTCCTTGAAGCTTGAACCTTGAAGCTAACGCGAGTAGCTGAATGTTAGTCCTGCTACGTCACAAGGTAATAAACATAGTTTTTTCCATTGGTTAGTTGATGAATGCAACGAGCTATTTGATTGGGTGGGTTGGGGGGTTTTCCACACGGAAACCTCTGCAAAAAGTTACGACGGCGCCAAATTAGCTTCAGATGCTCGGGTACAGCTGCGGGCACCAAAGAATCCGCGAACAGGATCGGGGAAAGCTCACGAGATGCCTTTCCTCGATCTCATGCATTATATTTTTTTAGATTCCTCCTTAATTGAAGGGATTATAGGCGGCATTGACACGGACGATTTTGGAGCTAACCTTCAGCAAGAAGAAGCCGAAGGTAAACTACCTATTGTTACTACACAATACTAGTCAGGGAACGAAATACAAGAAAATGTCAGGAAGGAAAGGGGTCTTCATAGCGGGAGCAGCGTCAGAAATGGCTAAAGCCCGAAAACACAACTTCTGTGTAATACTAATAGAGGCGAACGCACAACGTCAGCGAGAGAGTTGATACGAGCCCAGCCAAGCTTCGCGCACTTCTATTTATAGCTGACGCGCGGACCTCAGCGACACCAGGAAAGATTATAAATACATTGTTGTCCTCGAACCTGCCTTTGGCTGTGTTTAAAATACAACTATCTTCAGTTTTCGCGTCTTTCAGACAGATTACCACATTATCGGAAATGGATCAAACTCGAGAAGGATTATGTTGCTTTTGACCGGTACTACTAATGACCGCAATATACCGCAATACACCGCAATATACCGCAATACCCCCAAATACACTCTCAGAAAAGAAAAAACATCAACAGATCGATGCTAAAAACGTGCTTTTGATATTGCGCGATCATGCCGAGAAGAAAACAACGTTCGGAGAAGTTTAGACACAGTAGATCACGTAGACGCCTTGCAAAACAGGCTGCATGTAGGCCTATTCGACAGCAGCGTGATCTACTGTGTCTAAACTTCTCCGAACGTTGTTTTCTTCTCGGCATGATCGCGCAATATCAAAAGCACGTCTTTAGCATCGATCTGTTGATGTTTTTTTCTTTTCTGAGAGTGTATTTGGGGGTATTGCGGTATATTGCGGTATATTGCGGTGTATTGCGGTATATTGCGGTATATTGCGGTCATTAGTAGTACCCGCTTTTGACTGGTAACACAATTTTACTGCCCCCCAAAAAACTCGTGTAGATTATGAACAATTCGATGTAAAATTGGGGATGAGAGCTAATTAAACGCATTTTACACCATTCTGAAAACAGACAGCGATCATTCGATGGTATGTGACGAGGGCGGGATAATCGTATACTGCGTAAAATCGCAGAGCGAGTATAGTTCTGGCATTTCTGGCGAGAGAGCCCATTTGCGATTGTACGCAAACTTCAGGTCTTTCCTCAGCATATCCACGATCTGCAGCACGTCAGCTCGCCCAAAATCGAAACCGCTGGTGAAGATCTACATCATCGAACTCCACAAAAGGATCAAAACGATCTCGATACACCCGATTTCGACTCTGATATCGCTGACGATAAATCTGATGAATGATCGCCGCCATGTTTACCTCCCAACTAAGGGACTTTAGAGCTGCTCCGACCAACTCTAAAATATTTCCGCTAACTTAGCTGTCAGTTAGTCAAACTGGCGCTCGAGCAACCCAGTTAAGCTATCCGGCGCTAATTTAGCTGGTAGGTAGCGTTTTAGCTGACAGCTAGCCGATAACTGATTGCTGAACAACCGGCCCCAGGAAGCTTAGACATGTCATGTACAGTTGGAAGAATGACTTGTTTTGACTTTCCAAGCATGGTGTTAACCGTGTGAAACAACTCTTTACAAGACGAAGATGCCGTGACTTTAAATGAATAGAAAACAGTTTTGGCAGCGTCAACAAAATCTATAACTTTCTACTTGGCGGCATCATAAATTTGCTTATGTACAGTCAGCCTGGAAGATACCCAGCGTCGCTCGGCTTGACGCCGCTCACGTTTCAACTGCTAAATCTCCGGCGCAACGGAGTTGTACCAAGGGGTAGGCGGACGACGGCGCACCCTCCGCTGGATACATGAGACTCCCATTTGGAAAAAACAAACAAGATACCGTATCCGACAGTTTTTCTAGAGGGAGCTACTTTTGAAGGCAAAGAGTTCAGCCACCACAAACCGACATACTCTTTTACTGTGGCCACTAGATGTGACTGCTGAAAGAAAGAAGGTTCTTGTTCAGATCATATTAGTAACATTCTCTCCAATCACATTCATTCCTCAATTACGAGCAAGGACTGTTACAACAGTCACTTGATATAATTACGATAAACCAATAAGCAATGCCTCATAGCGTGGCAGTTAGAAACATGTGGGAGCTTACAAGCCTTATCATCTTCCCTCGCACTGTCTCTCTGGGGCGTGATCCTCCCATTTAAACCAGGCTGAAGTAACAAACTTGGGTTGTCTCAGGCGATAACTGGATCTCGTCCTGCTGCTAGCCCTACAAGGATGCGACTGTGTTTCTTCTCTGTCCAGGTCTCGAACAATAATGCAACACTGCCTGTAAATGGAGAAACAGGAGGTCTCGTAATGATGGGTTTGATTGTCACGGTTATAACCATGATGAATACTAATATTTCTGCTTGTGACTCTGTATCTCTAGCAGACACAACAGGCAGCTAGAGCTGGAGAAACGGCGCACACAAGCGGGAGGGCATCTTATCGACGGTCTGACGGGAAATACCAACATTTACGCATGGGATACACACACGCCGTCCCTCAATATGCATAGAAACACGTCCTGCTCTGTTTTGTTTTGTTCTGTCTGGTCTTCCGTTGTTTCAGGGCTCCAGCGGATCCACTGCGAAGCTTTCTATTCTGTTTTTTTGCCGATTCATTTTCAATGCATTACTACACGAATATGTGCGGTGAATACCTAGACAAGGAAAAACACATTTTTCATATTTTCATTTGCATTTTTGCTCTGTAGCATTGTAAAGCGGCATTAAATTCATCCCTGAATTTCATACGATTACCATGCTCCAAGGACAGGACGATTTCTACTTTTGAATCAATGATAATGTTTATATTGTGTGCTTTAGTCAACAAAATTGAATGATATCAATATGGTCACTCAAATTGTCTCAGTAACATTAGCATCCGTTGTGACATATGAGTTTTGAGCACGCCTCAATATATTCATGATACGATTTAAAATTATTTGAACCCTGACATATCAGGTTGCTCCAGTGCTGAAAAAGTAAACAGCAAAACTTTGGCACAATCATTACAATCCACAAAATCTACAACAACTCATTTTCGTACACTAACGACATCTGGAAGGCGTTTAACTGACCCCAGATGCATCGTGCCAGTTCACCAGCACCTACGCTGCGGCTAGCCAGTTGATGGACAGTCATTCACGTCCACTCTGCACGCGGGCCAACGAGAGACAGATGGAGGTAGCTTCGAGGTTCTACACCAGACATTAGTTTCTGCTCACTAATTGGCATTAATGTCTGCCTGTTCCCTCTGGAATTTCCCCTAGGGGAGTAGGTACTGCAAGAGATGGACGAGGTCTGCTAACAACCCCTGGCCACTCCGGCTGAAGTTATAGTCATCTAGCTAAGCATTGGTCAGACAGGAGTTTGCGCGCCCTGAAGCACATCACGTGACCCAAGGACTCAAGGACTTCTCTGGCCCATCGCCACAGGTGTAGCAGCACGTTGCTTGTGCTTGGAGCTGTCTGCACCAGTGCACGCGCATTTCCCCACCAACGTCTCCCTGACATTCACGGCCAGACTAGACAGTCTGGAAAAACCCGAGCAGCTAGTGTCCAGGGACAAGAGTGATTGGTTGGTTGCCCGGGGAAAATATACCTCCAGTATTACAAGGGCGAGGCTTTTGGCCCCGTCATTCTGGGTGTAAAGAGAATTGACGAGAAAAGAGATCTGTCTTTGTTGAATTTGCTGCTGGAGTATTAAGTACTCACTCAATCCTCGAGGAATGTCTGACAAGACAAAGTGAGGTTCATTGCAGCCACAATGCTCCTGCAGACATCCAGGCATGGTGACTAAGAGGAAGACAGAAAAGACACAATGTTGAAATGTCTGACTGAACAAGTAATGTTCCTGTAGTGTTGTTGTGGAGCATGGATTATAAACAGTGAATAACGAAGGTGAACGTTAAAAAGAAATAAGCATCTAGAGATCATGTAGCCTGTGCGAATTCCTTAAAGGAGAAAGTATGTGATGGAATGAACGACGCCTGTTTTGGAAGACTTACAGAGACAGATGAGGTTCCTACACTTCTATCACCATGCCTCTCAACGGTTCTGCAGACCAGCGTTATGAAAAGAAAGTGAAACATGCGTAAAGTAGAGATTTGACACAGAATTGAAAGCAATTGTTTGTGGTCCAATGAGCCACTGTCAGCGTCAAGACGCACAGCAGTGAACAGTCTTGAAGAAGGGAAGACTAACTATCCAACGCATAGTGACATTTTCCTACTAAGAGTTGACAGAAGACCATATGAATACAAGGCGCGGTAATTGTCAATAGTAAAAAGATGATTTGCACATTTACGTGACAACATCCTTTTTATATAAACAGATTACGAGCTCACATCGGTTATAACATCTACATGAAAAACGTATTCATTGACTTGCCCTGAGGGTCCAGACCCATCTGCTGTCCACCCTGTTTCCCCTTCAACAATGATTGAATCTACAGAATTGTTTTAAGTAACTTTCAAAAGAGATCATTTATTAAAGTGAAAGAGTCAGTTTCGTGTGAGGGATTTCAAGTGCACCATGTAAACTACGAACTCCAGGGCACTCCGGTGCAACAAACGGCCGGAGCTCCTGAATGTCCCCCCCTCACCAGCTGGAACCCTGGCTGCTGGGCTTTCGGGGCCTGCTCCAGTCGCTCAGCCAGGGGCGGCCCAAGCAGCCGAAAAAGTTATCGAGACGTATCAAATAGCGCGTATCGGTAACAGCGAAAGTTAGATTAGAAACTTAATGAGCAGCCACTGTAAACTTAACTTTTGATATCGCTGATCGTTTCTAATCGCCGTAGGACATGCGCTCTGATCGAGCCTACGTTTTTGAGCAGTCTGTACCCTGAAGAAGTTACTGGGAAGTTTGCATAGGAATGAGATCAGACGGTCCTAGTTCCTCCATGTTGAGCCTGAGCATCTTTCAAATGAGAGCTCCAGTAACGGTGCTCTGGGTGGTTCTGGGTGTAACGAGAATTGACGAGAAAAGAGATCTGCCTTTGTTGAATTTGCTGCTAGAGTGTTAAGTACTCACTCAATCTTTACCAGGCAGGATAGAAGCGGATATGGAAAAGACGTTTCTGCAAACATTATGGAGGGAAATGGAAGGATGGATGCATAGATGAATGGTGAATGGATGGATGGATGGTAGACGGAGGGATGGGTAGATTGTTAACGAATGGATGGATGGATGGATGGATGGATGGATGAATGGATGAATGGGGATGAGTGAGTGCATGGGTGGATTGATGAATGGATAGATGCATATATGGGTGGATGGATGATAGAAGGCAGGATGGAAGGGTAGAAGTATGGATGGAGGGTTGATGGATGGACGCACAGATGGAAGGATGGATGGACGGACATATGGATGGATGGATGAATAAATGGGTGGGTGGCTGAGTAGGTGGGTGGATGAGTGAATGGATCGACTGATGAATAGATGAGCAGGCGGATGGATGAATGAATGGACGGATGGACTAAGGAACGCAAAGTGGGAGGAATGAATGGACGATGCGTCGCGGTTTGTCAGCCAGTCTGAGGTTATGTAAGGCGATTGAATACTCATATCTCTGGTGGTTGTTGGAATGTGAGAAGTCTAGTCAGTCTCCCGTTAGTCGCCTTTGACATATCGCATTAGGAGAACTGATGGGTCGGTTCTCACCAAAAACCCACGTGGGGAATCTATGCTTCAGAAATCAGTGCATATGTCCCTAGGGAATTGCTAACCCCATATGTAGACTGATGCAAGTTATAAAGGCTCTGTCGTAAAGAATATCAGATCCAGTGTACTTCAAAGAGCTGCGTCGAACGATCGCAACATACAATGAAAACCGCACGATGATATCATTGCAGATGCCGATTCCTCTGTCACGTGACACTTCCCACACGAACACTAGATGCAGTTTTACTTGTGCGCAGTGACCTTCATGCACAACGAGAAGATCACAACAACTGTCAGCCACCCCAGCGCGCCTGCCTGTAAATGCTAGTAGACACGCGTCACAGACATCCCAGGCTTTCTCTTCACTGGTCAATTGATCAACAAGAAAGCCAAATTTTACTCTGTAACTCATGGATGATGTCTTGCGAATGTTAGCCTACGTTAGACGCTGGCATCATGCGCACGAAAAAAAAGTTCACAGTGTGCGCGCTCGCTGGTTACGCAAATGGCTATACAAGGCCAATTACCTCGAATGGTTCCACCTGACGAATGGACTACATCAAAATCTGACAGGAAGACAGTTCAAGGGGACGTAGAGGCAATCAAGGTAGACAACTTTATCTGGAGCCGTCCTGCTACAATACCCTTCCCCAAGAAGTAATGACTCTCGAGCGAGTGCACTAGTACCGACCACCCAGAGTGCTGACATCCAAGATGACTCACTCGCCTGTCAAGCACAAGGTCGCTGTTTCGGTCCCCTCCTCATGCCATAATTCTTTTTTCTTAAACCTTTTGCACGGCTAAGATTTCGTATTAAGAATGGCAATCACCACTACAGGTGTCCAGAATGATTCATGTACTGTCTCCGTCGCCGTAGTGGATTACTAAACATATAAATGTAGTTGCACGTACGTACGTGCGCTCGAATTCGCACACACATACATACATTGTACACTAGTCAAAATATGTTAAGGAGAGGTACGGAAATTTGCTATAAAAGCTGAACGAGTAAATACTGAGTAACCATATACATATGCTCGGAAAGGACATTCATTCTTCTTTATGATCCCGTTTACAGATCACGATTATCTTAACTCAGCGCTGCGCAGCTGGGCGTCAAAGTGGGTACCCCCCGACAATGAACTTGCAAAACGACTTTTTCCGTTTCTTAAATTTATAAAAGAATCAGATGCAACAGTATTTGGTAAAAGTAAACGTCAAACAATAGCCCAACTATTTGTCTTTAAGACAACATGCGTTTTGAAGAGAAAACAAAAAGGGTGTTTCTTCTACGGGCTTTGAAAGACAGGAGGCGTTAACACGTTTTGCAGGCAAATACGCTGGTTTTAAAGCCTTTTTTTCTCGGGTAACAGTGCGGTATTGTCCATATCTTAGCGTGTTTACAAGATACAGCAATGAAACTTGGCAGTCATAAAAAAGTCTTTTGTCTAGACGCTCACCAAAACGTATATCAATAATGGATAAGTTTGACATTGGGGTAATGTTTTTTTCGTTTCATGATAGAGACTCGTTCTTTATGCTTTGTTAAAGTCAGACAACTCTTCCCCTAAACATTGTCAGATGTAAACATTACATTAGAGAGGTGGTGGTCTCAGAGCACATGTACTTTGAGCCAGTAAACAAATAAGCAATCCAGACAGGGGGTGGAGTAAATTCAAAATCAGTCACAACTAAGGTCACATTCTAACGAGGGAGAATGTAGCTTATCCTCTGTTTGGAAATATAATTCGGAATGTACGGGAAGATATATCCACATTAATGCACACCTTGTTAAAGACACACGCTCGGAATCTATCATGTAAGTGAAGATGGTGAAAAGCCACTGTTCAAAGTATGGAAATCAACAAACCTTATCTGTTTTCCCTTAGCAATAGTTAGTGATCAGCACAAACTTGCTAATTTCTCTTTTACAAGCAAACGAAGCAGCAAAGGTTATTTGACTCATATCACAGTCTTAAACATCACTTTGTAGAGACCTTAGAAAGCACAGGGCTCTGACAATCGATTAAAATGTTGTTCAGCAATTTGACTGATTTACAGCATTTCACATCGCAAGAAAAACAAAAGTTTGTCAACACTGAAGACCGTTGCACACAGAGCAACAAAAATAGTTTTTGAATTATGAAAATACATATTTCCTCGTGTGCGAGCAGATAGT
Organism: Theodoxus fluviatilis; assembly: GCA_034096865.1. Taxonomy (NCBI): domain Eukaryota; kingdom Metazoa; phylum Mollusca; class Gastropoda; order Cycloneritida; family Neritidae; genus Theodoxus; species Theodoxus fluviatilis. The sequence goes on from JAWQFJ010028615.1 coordinate 16,949, forward strand.
TGAGTAAAGGTTTGAGTCCCCAGAGAGGATGTCACGGTTTGGGACCATTTCTATTCTCACAGTATTTGAAATGAAATGACTCTGCCCGTCAGCCAAAGGGAACACTTCTTGCCTTCAACTGTCGCTCTCACTCATTTCTATTCTCACAGTATTTGAAATGAAATGGCTCTGCCCGTCAGCCAAGGGGAACACTTCTTGCCTTCAACTGTCGCTCTCACTCATACAAGTCGAAGATGTCTGTCACATTTTCTTCGGTTCGCATGCAACACAGTCATTTGAAGAACTTCTGACACACATACAAAGAAAGCACAAAATTATATGTAAAGTACATCAATATCATTCTGAACACAGAGATATAATAGTATCTCTGACACAGGTTGGTCACGTGACTTCGGCTCCACATTCCAACGATTTTACCAATCAAAATTCAACATGATCAGAAGACCATTGAGAGTAAAAAGAGGCGATTCTATTTCATTGCTATTATTTATCCCGATAGATAAACACAAATTTGGTGTTCTAATAAAACTAATCTATGAGATTTTCAGGAAATCATTTGAGAACTACTTTTAGCGCGAACGTCGTCTAAAAGGTTGCAAACTGCCTTGAGCACGTGCGATTGTGTATATAGTAATACACGCAATCTTTGGACCTACTATAAACGCAGCGAAAAGGATTCCTATGGCTCCGGGCTGGTTTCGTGAATCTATGGTTATACTCTCGCAAGTAATTGCTTTCTGGCCGGAACCTGTGATCTAACTGCCTTCACACTGTTTGACGAGCTCCACACTTCGATCATTCGTGTATCCACTGATGGAGTCAGTAAGTGATTTAACCTACATTCCGTCTGTGTTGAACGTTAATCGAATGGAAGTTTATTCTGTAGGAATCCATCCGATTCCGAAGTTCGATATTATCGGATAGCTCAGAAGCAGTTTTTCTAAGTTTAATCCTTCTAAGCATACATAAAATTAATGATTCCTCATCAGCAAAAGCACTCAGCGGGTTTCTGTGTGTATCGGTCCAAATGATTATGCAGACGGGATTGGTTGCATTACTCGCTCAATGAAGTATAAATATTGCTGTTGTATTCAAAGTCCTTATAATTAGTAGAGTTCACAACATTACACTCTTGTGATTCGAATTTTACCGCATACAAGTTTTACATTCATGGGAAATCGATGTTTAGAAAATGAACTGACAGAAAAATGGCTGCCAGTATCGAGTGTATCACAACAAGCGGAGGAATACACTCACGATGTGATATGGCATTCAGCGTGGCTGAGACTCTGTGTTCAGAACGGTGGTACGCATGTTATGGAAGAATTAAGGCTATCACGTGACCAACCTGTTGCTGAGACTATATTCACTAGTCTCAGCCACGCTGAATGCATCAATAGTTCATTTAAACTGCTTCATTATTCAAATCCAGATGTGCGCCGAAGTCCGTGGTGCAGCTCGAAGCTTGGGTCCCTGACAGAGATGCATAATACCACATGGCTTATCTTCTAGCTGGAAGGTTCGAGGACTTTCACTATATGCGAACACACAAAATAAATTCTGGATCAGAGAAATAGAAAGAGCGTGTTTCTGTTTCTCTGCGTGCGAGGCTTTTAGACCTCAATTTCCGAGAGACAGCGTAGGCACAAACTCCTGCCATATTTAACCGTGTTATGTTGCATACTCTACTTTTGACTGGGCTCCACAAAACAGGTCATACGTCGATTTTTGACCTTTGGCGTTACTGGCATTATTTCAAATCTGAGATTTAAGCTTTTCAATGGTACCAACATTAGGTTTCCATTGTAAAAACTGTGAATGTTAGATTTGCTTGAATAAACACTGCAATGAAATGCAAAGCTGGAGAAATTGCTACACAAGCGTAAGTCCGGCACTTCTGAATGGTCCAACTTCAAATTATGTTTATGTCATGGATTCGCTTCCTAGTCTTAGATAGACAATGCTACATGAAAATTCCACTACAGGAAGAGAGATCGAGTTTTGCAGTGACCAATGAAACGCCGGTATGAGTGGAAGACATCGCGCAAAGGAAATAGCTTAAGTTTGGCTAACTGAACCCTAATAATATTTTTGCTTTTAGGGAATTAGGTTAACACAATATTTCAAAAATTATTTTCAAAATACATGATTGATTTGCATAGTACACTGGCAACATATAGATTCTAGAGGGCTAATAGAGACAGAAATAACCCCAGACAGATAATGCGCCTGATGTTACAGGGCTATATCTCTGAAAAGACCCGTGCAACTTATGACCCATTTCCTGGTGCTCGGGCACATATGCATACACACACGCTAGACTCGGGAAATGAAGGCAGACGAGGCCACAGCGATGAGTAATCATAGAGATGAGCGACAACACGACGGTTCTGTCTCTACATGGTCTCGCTGTCCACACACTAACACATATGCTAAGTTTGACACAGACAAATGCTGAGAGAGAAGCAACTCTCCAGTATACACTAGCATCTCCTCCAGCCTCTACGTAAGCTGGAATAGCTTCCTTGGGTGGAGGCAATGCTGGAAGAGGCGGTGGTGAGGGAGGGGGCACTGGCATCTGATCTGCCCATACAAATGGTTTGGCCAGGGTCATTACAAACCTCTCTTTGGAAATCCTTTTGACTATTTGCCTCGCAATGTCTTTTTGGTTTTGCTTCTCTTGCTTGTAAATGTTTATTGACGAGTTCATTTCGTTCATTAACTATTTGAGCATATGTAAAATTCACGATGATAAATCATAGTATTAAAAAAACAACTCACCAGCATTCATTTAGTCGATCTTGCATGAATCCACATTGTGATGGTGCATGAAATCAATTTCAGCAGTAAAGACCGTCGAACAACGTGAAACAGAAACAGTTTGTTTGCTCATGAAATGCAAGTCTCCTAGTGTGCGAGCAAATATTTCAGTGAACGTTTTATTTCCCAAAAATGATTTCACTATGCTGGACCGGTTCTGTTTTCCCAGCATTTCACTGAAACATTTCTGCCCGTCAGCAAGTGGGAACGCTTCTTGCCTTAATTCAACCGT
>JAWQFJ010028615.1:25000-30000 GCA_034096865.1 Theodoxus fluviatilis
ATGACCCCTCGTGTGTGTGTGTGTGTGTGTGTGTGTGTGTGTGTGTGCATGTGTGTGTTTGTGTGTGTGTGTGTTTTTATGTCACACGTCACCAAGGCGGTCTAACCAGACGCTACAAAGACACACTCAAAAATACACTGCGGTCTTGCAATATCCCTACGATCGGGTGGGAGGCCTTGACTGCTAGCCTACAAAGGCACATAGGCCTCAGGGCCGGATCTAGGGGGGGTGCTGGGGGTGCTCGAGCACCCCCCCCCCAAAAAAAAAAAAAAAAAAAAAAAACCTCCGTGGCAGCCGGGGTTGGGGGAAGGAGGGAGGGGGGGGGGGGGGTGGTTGCTCAAATATGTTGATCTACTTCCCACCTCATCGGATATCGGCACACTTTGCTTGGTAGCAGAGACAGTATAGTTAGTAAAAAGCTTGGGAAGGAGGGGGGGGGGGGGCTAAAAGATGCTGGGCCCAGATGCTGTACTACTCTCCACTTGGTATAAGCACACTCTACTTGGCAGCCAAGGTAGCTGGGGAGGGAGGGGGGGGGGGGTGCTGCTATAATTAAGATGCCTTCCTTTTGCTACTCGCACAGACAAATCAAACCCGGGCAGAGACAGGAAGAATCTGTGACCAAACAAAAACTCTTGGAAATGACCGCACTGCCAGATTGCACAGATTTGCACCATTTTTCTCAAAATTTTCTGGGGGGGCATGCCCCCGGACCCCCCTAGAGGGGCGTGCCTGCTTCGCAGGCACGCACTCGTGGCTTCGCCACTTCGATGAGAAGACCCTAAAACAATTTTAAGCACCCCCCCTCAAAAAACTTTGATCCGGCCCTGGGCCTTCAAAGCAGAGCGCCTGGCCAGCCTCGACAGGAAACACCAGGCCAGAAAAGACAAAACGGATGGCCCTACTCCCGCTGCAGCGGTCTGCCCCGTGTGTGGACGTCCCTGCGCATAGGAGTTCGGCCTGAGGACACACATGAGACGCCACTGACGCCATCTTCGCAGAGCGAAGGACCTCAATGAATGAGTGTGTGTATGTGTACGGGGGTGTTTGTTTGTGTGCGTATGCGTGTGTATGAGAAATTGCTCGAACTAAAGACAAATATCGGAAAACATATGTGACATACGGACGGTGCCGCTCTACGAATGAATGGATGGAATTGTGCGGCCTTTTAGCCTTTGTAGTTAAGTAAGGCCACTGACCATAAGCATCTCTAGAATTAGAGTAAGAGCGAGTCGTCTCAATTTCACAAGCCATACGTTAGTTACAAATCTGGTAGGGATATGCAATGGGTCCCTTCTTACCCCCAACCCATGTGGGAGGAGCCACGTAATGCCTTCCTCGTCAGCGCATGAAAACACAGATGTTCACCAAAACGCCTACACCTAGTAAGGTGTGCTGTTTATGCATAAAAAGAGAACAATTGTGTAAACTCGTTCACAAAAACATGTCTAAATAATTAATAAATAAATAAACTCGACCAGAAACCTGATTCCAAAACGTAAATATACGAACGATTTCCGTGTGAATATGGGATATAGAACTCATTCTGACGATACTTTCCTGTGTGTACATGTCGTCATGTTATGCTGAAAAGCGAAACGTCATACTCTGCTTTGCCACATCCTTGCTTTGTGCCAATGGTGAGGATGGTGTGGAAATCATAGCGATGCCACGTTCTTACTCATTCAAAATGATCCGACTAGTTGGACTGCCCAAAGAAAAGCCGAGTGCAGCTGGATATCTACACGACCTCTTTTCCATGAGAACCATATCATCACCATTTTACGAGTGATGAACGTATACCATAAATTGAGTCAGAAATCATAAACAAATACACAATGCCTCAATTTCGAAAAGCTCGGTTTTAAAGGAAAATAACTGTTTCGTGACTTAATCATTACCTGAGCAGCACATTATGCCCATAGGAAACGTCTACACCTTTCTAATCCGTGTTGCTGTTTGGAAAGGGTTCTATGTTTGTCGCAAGCAGGAATGAGATGGAGACTTATGAGTCTGACAAACGTCCCTCATGGATCAGCACGCGCTCTTGTAGCGAGGTCATTTATCGGCAACTGATCGAATTCGGTTGGTGATATTGCGTTTCCAGTACGAGATCCCCAAGGAGAGTTTCAAAGTATTGAGGCAGAAGGATGGGTGTCCAGTCACGGGGCTGGAGACCTCATCCTGCGTGCGCTTGCGGCTAGCGAACGTGAGGTTCGTAGACTGGTAGGTCCTAGAGCTGTGCTTTGATTAATTTGCTTAAGTTTCCGCGCTACTCCTCTTCCAGGAGTAAAATAGGGTACATGTGAAAGCTGAGGTGGAAAAATAATCATGAAGGATAATCGTTCCTTTTTGTCATAGTTGTATTCTCGTTAGGGAGTTGTAACATGGCCTTTGACATTTACAGAGGTCGACGAACATGGGGTCAAGTGCGCGGTTTGAGTACCGAACTCAAGGGTGAAAAGTCTCAGCAGGAAAACAAACATATTCACCTTACCTTAAAGAATCATTCTTGTCTGACTGTTGTGCTTGCAGTGAGTGACGTTGGAGGAGGTAACAGGAAGTATCTTTTCCGAGAGGCACGTAACACGCTCTTGAGGAATTAAGAATTCATATCCAAGCTTATCAGTCGTAGGCACTATTACTTACGAGATATCATCAAGAACGACCAGGAGAGTAGCCAGCAAAGCAGTATTAACACCACTCCCACGATCTCCATCAAGGCAGATCTGGAGAGGTTTTGTAGTCATACGTACTCCCGAGTGGCTAAGGTGTCATGATACAAATTAATTATTTGCAATATATGGTATGGGACAATGGATCAATACATCGCCTGTGAAGAAGGAGGAACTAGCAGGCAGTTGTCGATCCTCCAGGGGGGTATCCATAACTTCCTGTCACCTCCTCCAATCCCTCGACATCCTGGTGATGAGGGAATTCTGTCTGTGCATGTCTTTATGGATACAGAAGCTTATCAATCTTTCATACGTTTATGGATTCACCGAAAACGCATTTAGGGATTCAGATGTTTGTGCATTCACTCGTGATTTAATGTGTGCAGTGTATATAAAAAGTCATCAATGAGGTAAGTCTTTCTTTCAAATTTTATTATATTAATACACCAAGCCATACTTACTGTATTCATAATTTCTGCCTTTGTTTATCATTCATTTGTACATTCATTTTTTCACTAACTCATTCGTTCAGTCATTCGCTCATTCATTCCGTCGTTCATTCATACACATACTCGTTCATTACCATATCCGTTATACACCGACTGACCTAGTCAAAGGATCAATTATTCATAAACTCCGTCATCGATCCATTTGCCATTCGCCCTTGCCACTACGAGCTGGCTTCGACCTAGTTTCTTCAGCGCCGTAATGGTTGTGAATCCAGTGTTGCTACGTTCATAGCATTGCACTAACACTTTTACTCTCTTACTTCCTCGACGCCTTTCTACTCGTCATCGCCGCCTTTCGTCGTAGTTGTTCGGTTGTCGTTGTCCTCGTCGCTGATGTTTGGTTGTCGTTATCATCGTGGTCATCATTGTTGCCGTCTTCTTTAGTCTTGTTGTTGTCCTCGTCGCTGTTGTTGAGATGACGTCCACGTCGTCGTGGTCGTCGTCACTGCTGTCGTTGTTGCCGCCCTCGTTTTTGTCGTCGTCATCGTTGTTGTTGTCGTCATCACTGTCATCGTTGTTGTCTATGCCGTCACTATCATCGTTGTAATCGCTCTCTTCCTTGATTTCGTCGCTGTTGTCAAAGATTTCGCCATCGTCGACGTGGTTGTCATCACCGCGATAGTCGTCTTTGACGTCCTTGTCGTCACTGCTGTTGTCGTCACCCTTGTCATTGCTGTTGTCGTTTTTACTGTCATCGCTGCTGTGAGTCTCGTCACTGTTTTCATTGTCAAATTTGTCGCAAGAGACACAGTTTTTTGCATGCAAACTGTTGCAAGAGACACTAAGACACTAACACGAATTCATATCTGCAATATTCGATCCTTAAGTTACTGATCCAAACACAGCAAAAACGATCTCTGTTTTGGTGTTGGGGTACCCAGCCAAGTAGACTAAGTAGACACTGCAAACTCTTCACTGATACTAGCTTGACATCCAATGGTCCACTGAAATATTATCTTACTGTAGAGTACCCTGGAAATGGTGAGGTAAGGATTCACTCTCTCTCTCATCTCTCTCTCTGTTACTGCCTGTCTGTCACTGTCTATCTGCCACTGTCTGTCTCTGTGCTTGTCTGAATGAGGAGCTTCTGCCAGAGAGCCAATGTGGTTTTAGGAAAGAACGTGAGACTATCGAAATGGTGTTTGCTGTCAGACAGCTGCAAGAGAAGTGTCAGGAACAAAATGCTGACCTGTTCTCCACCTTTAGCAACCTCGCCAAGGCGTTTGACACCGTATCAAGAGAGGACCTTTGGAAAATCATGGCTAAGTTTGGTTGCCCCAACAAGTTTATCAACATCGTGCGACAAATCTATGATGGCAGGAAGACCAGAGGTTAAGACAATGGTGAGGTGTCTAAACCATTCCCTGTCACAAATGGTGTCAAGCAGGGCTGTGTTCTTGCACTAAAACACTGTTCAGCACGATGGTTTCAGCCATGCTGTCTGATGCCTTCAGAGACAGTAATGTGGGCATTAACATCAAATATCGTACAGATGGGTTGCTGTTCCATCACAGAAGGTTGCAGGTGAAAACAAAAGTGAAGACACTATCAGAGACCTCCTATTTGCTGATGACTGCGCCCTCAGTGCCGGCTCTAAAACGGACATACAACACTGGGTTGACAAGTTCTCAGAAGCATGCTCAACTTCGGCCTTACTATCAGCACAGAGAAAACTGAAGTGCCAGCTCCAGGAAAGTCAGATGCTGAACCAGACATTGCGGTCAATGGCCAAAGGCTGAACGCAGTAGACAGGTTCACTTACCTAGGCAGCACACTGTCCCGCAAAATTGCCATTGATGAAGAAATCAATGCCTTT
>JAWQFJ010028615.1:35000-42500 GCA_034096865.1 Theodoxus fluviatilis
ACGTTCAGATTTGTGGGGTCAGAGCATTTCCAGCAGTGGCTTTCAGCTTCCAGGTGTGACGTTCAGACCTGTTGGATCAGAGCATTTCCAGCAGTGGCTTTCAGCTTGCAGGTGTGACGTTCAGATCTGTGGGATCAGAGCATTTCCAGCAGTGGCTTTCAGCTTGCAGGTGTGACGTTCAGACCTGTTGGATCAGAGCATTTCCAGCAGTGGCTTTCAGCTTGCAGGTGTGACGTTCAGACCTGTGGGATCAGAGCATTTCCAGCAGTGGCTTTCAGCTTGCAGGTGTGACGTTCAGACCTGTTGGATCAGAGCATTTCCAGCAGTGGCTTTCAGCTTGCAGGTGTGACGTTCAGACCTGTGGGATCAGAGCATTTCCAGCAGTGGCTTTCAGCTTGCAGGCGTGACGTTCAGACCTGTGGCATCAGAGCATTTCCAGCAGTGGCTTTCAGCTTGCATGTGTGACGTTCAGACCTGTGGGATGAGAGAATTTCCAGCAGAAGCAAGAGGGTTTATTCTTTTTCTATCCATTCAGAAGTGAAACCGTGTACCTGTGTAGACTGACGTTAGAGAAGTGAAATTGTGGCGCCTTCATTCGCAGTTTAGTTGTATCATCCTCAAGGAGTTGAGATCCGCATGTGATCAAATGAAAAGTCCCAAAATAAATCCATGTATTTGTATTTTTTCCGTCGGTGGATGAGCGAGCATAATGGGCTGGACGGCAGGATTACACCAACACTGCTAATGCCTTGAAGCATGAGAGATTTAAATAAATTCCCCTTCTATATGTTTGTTTCTGTCGAAATTGACGTGAACATGCGAATCTGTTATGAATGGACTAAAGGGAACTTAAGATTAATGAAGATGATCATGCACTCAAAAGTCATTACCCTCAGAAGCTATCCCATGGCATCAACGACTACTTATCAAGCTTCACATATTACCCACGGGAACAAATTATTCAAACGTTATTGTCATAGATATTTACGTTGACTTTGATCAAACCGATCAAAGCTTTATACAATGCATGAGAGATACTCTTCAAATATGACTCGTTATCTTCAGTTTTCAACGATCATGGATCTAGAAAATTCCACTACATGTATCAGTTGGATTCTATTGCTGAACTCTACTTGCGGCTTTATGATGCAGCACCACTATATAAGTCTACATGGGTATTTTGAACATTCTGAGAACTTGCTTCCAGAATAAAGTCCTTTGAGTTTTTTTAAAGATTACGTACAGCATTAGAACTTTTGACCTTTCATCAGGGATTTGTAAGTTGCCAAAGATAACAGATAGTAAAATAATTTCATTAGTTTAATATCAAGCTTAAAAGACTAGAGGATATGTCGTTTCCAACTTTATCAGCGAAATCACCGAATTATGTGCTTGTTTTGGAGCTTCCCATTTATCCCCAGAATAAAGTCCTTTGAATTTCATTAAAGATTACGTACAGCATTAGAACTTTTGACCTTTCATCAGAGATTTATAAGTTGCCAAAGATAACAGATAGTAAAGAAATTCATTAGTTTAATATCAAGCTTAAAAGACTAGAGGATATGTCGTTTCCAACCTTATCAGCGAAATCACCGAATTATGTGCTTGTTTTGGGGCTTCCCATTTGTCCCCGAAGTACATATAGTTAGAAAATAAGAAAATTCTTCCCTCAACCCACCCACCCCATCCCCTGGTAACCCCACAATACAGTGAATAAGTGGGTGAGGGCGGTGAAAATATTACGTATTGTGTACCCTCAATTGCTTTCTGGCAGCTGATGAGTTATACAACTTATTGATGGGGTTTTTCATGGCACCTAGAAGCCGAATTCAGAGGGGGGTAAAACCTACACAAGGACATCGATTAAGGATCAATCTCGTCTACGAAGCCATAATCTGCAAAGAGCCGACTTCTACCCACATATTGATTTCAGCGCCGTATCTCAAAGATAGCAAAGAAATACATTGACTTGTTTCGTGGTGAAAGGTCGCATTTGGGATTCAGGTTTCTAACCAAGTTCTCTGCCCGACAAAGCATGTCTTGGACAATGGAAAACATTACAGATGGTTCACGCAAAGCCCAGATTGAGAAAAGGTGCCGCGGTCAGAGGTTGGCAACCAGCCGTAGACCACCAACCCCGAGGCCATTAATGTCGGCCTAAATTTGGCCATGCCGAGGGCGGGAAGGAAATGGCAATAGGCGTGGGGTAAGGGAAGATGGGGGCGAGGGCCTCTGGCGGCACTGACCACGACAGAGGGCAGCTGGTCTTGGCGGAGTTCGGGTGAATTACTGCGTGAGTCATGCCGGAGGAAATATGCACAGAGAAAAACGGGGAATTCCTGGTGTCCAGTCCTCATCACCAAGTCGAAAGGGAAGTGCGGCATTTGCATCGCACGCCTGCCAGATGCTGTCTCTGTTCTCCTCTGGGTATGCTTGGCAGGCGAGAAAGCGGTGGCGACAGTGGTGAGAAATGTTTACGCTCTCGGAACTCTAAGGCGCTTGGGTGTCAAGATCAGCGCTCAAAGCCTTCATGAAGCGGCAACTTGCGCAACTATGATGATGAAAATGATGATGACGTCTCTGTTTTTGTTTTTGATTGTGCTCTCTTTTTTTAGGTGTGTGTGTGTGTGTGTGTGTGTGTGTGTGTGTGTGTGTGTGTGTGTGTGTGTGTGTGTGTGTGTGTGTGTGTGTGTGTGTATGTGTGTGTGTGTGTGTGTGTGAAATTTTCGTTCTTTGCTAGATCAATAGATACAAACTATTTATGAACAAACTGTTGGTGATTTGCAAACAATCTTTTACAAAACCTCGCGCAAACGAAGCATTCAGGTAGCCGTATCCACGTACGTTGTGACGTATTTCGAAACAATCACCAGGCATGCAAATACATCTTATGTTCCTCTTCAAATGCAAACTACTCTGCACAATCACCAGGCATGCAAATACATCTTATGTTCCTCTTCAAATGCAAATTACTCTGCACAATCATCAGGCATGCAAATACATCTTATGTTCCTCTTCAAATGCAAATTACTCTGCACAATCATCAGGCTTGCAAATACATCTTATGTTCCTCTTCAAATGCAAATTATTCTGCACAATCACCAGGCATGCAAATACATCTTATGTTCCTCTTCAAATGCAAACTACTCTGCACATTAAGCAATGTTTTATGTGAACATTCGCCCAATTATATACACAAAAAGCAACGCCCTGTGAGTACCAAGCGGCGACGAACGTTATCTGAAATCGCTGACAAAGATGCCAGGCAACCGTCTGGAATCCCAACCATCCTACAACACCGCTCGTTAACGTGTGCCCCCCATCCCCACCCCCCCACACCCCCACCCCCCTTACCCCTCCCAAGCCACGTTCCACATCCCTCTCCTTTTCACGTTACCCTGTCTCACCTCCAGACACCCACCTTTGGCTGAGCACACACACACAGGCCACATATTGGTATTAGCGCAGATACACTGCATGGCGGTTGCGAAACTGTCAGTGCTGGAGGCAAAAACGAAGGCGATGGCCGTGCAAGAGGTGACTATGATTATGAAAGGAAAACCGTGACCGAGATGAGCGTATGCAGGAAGAGCGATGGACAATTTGAGACACGCATTTCGGGCAACGACGCTAAGGTTGTCGCTGATGGAAATGTATCTGAAGTGATGAAGAAACAGGCATGGATTGATTCGGTGCGTCATCGATGATGGTGATGATAACGACGACAAAGAGGACGCCGACGCCGACGACGAGGACGACGACGACGACGACGAAGACGATGATGATGATAATGACGACGACGACGATGATGACGATGATGATGTTGATGACGATGACGACGATGACGATGATGATGTTGGTGATGATGATGATGATGATGATGATGATGATGATGATGATGATGATGATGATGATGATGATGATGATGATGATGATGATGATGATGATGATGATGATGATGATGATGATGATGATGATGATGATGATGATGATGATGATGATGAAAGAAATCGTACATGTAGTTTATTACTTCACATTTTTGGTTGATCGAATGTGACATGAAGACCCACACTGCATTTCAAATCAAATTCAAAGTCTTGTATCTTCATGAGTAAAGAATAAAAATGTTGACAGCCTTTAAAGCTTGGCACGCGTGTGTACTTACCCCTCACTCCCACCCCCCACCGCCACCCCCCACCCCTCTCCAACTTCGATCCAAACCCCCGCACAAGCACAAGAACACGCACAAGCACATACAAATACACACAAGCACACAAACGCACGACAGCACACACACACACACACACACACACACACACACACACACACACACACACACAAACCCGCCCGCATACACAAGCACATACACGTACACACACACAAACGCACCAGAGCACACACACACAAACACACACACACACACACACAAACAACAAACACACACACACACACACACACACACACACACACACACACACATTGAAGCACACACACACGCGCACACATACATACACACACTCACACGCACACACATAGACATACACATACACATGCACGCACACTCGCACACACATACATACACACAAGCATGCACACAAACACACGAACTCCTAGACACATACCAGCATGCCCTTACAGCCATATAGATTGTCTCAATGGTCGAGGCACATCAATTTTTACTCATTCCATCTTCTCCATCGACCGTGTCTAAGACGAGAATGACGAACCAAGAGGTTACAGGTGAAAGTTGTTTTTTTTCCGTGACTGCCCACGCCTGAGGGCAATCTCAGCGGTGAGTTCTTTAGCGGGCCACACAAGTAGACTCGTCCAAGGAGAAGGGGGTGGGAAAGACAGCGAATATTGGAGAAGAAAAAAAGAATTAAAATAGTGCACAAAGGCGTTATATGCCTGATTTTGCCCAAAACATTACACTTACACAGCAGTAGGCAAGGCGATGAAGCCCTGTTTCGTCCATAAACACCCCAGGCTTGTAGGCTTGGTTGGTCCGCCAGCCAAGCTGTCTCTCCCGCACCCCTCTCCTCGGACGATCCTACTAGTGTGACCCGTGTAAGGAACTTATTTCGAATCTCATGAGACGATAGTCAAGGCGTTGTCACTGAGATGCAGCATACAAAGTATTCAGAAGCACTGTCTGTCTGCAAGTACGTAATACTCCTGCAAGTAAAAAAACTGTAATCTTGGTGGACGCGCAATCTAACCCCTACATTTATTGGCATGGCTAGTCTCACGGAATAATGGAGGAATTAGGACGTGGTCTTAAGGAAGGAAACCGCAGGGTTGGTCAATGAACACAAAAATAGGACGGTGAAAAAAATGCTTGGTTGATACAGCACCAAATAGCTAGGGAAGTCGTTAAATATATTTCCTTGTACTCTATACTGTTTTTAAGATTTTCTTCATCAATGGCCGTACATCGCCTACAAAGTTTGATAGGCCGTTAAACTCCATTCATCATCAGGAGCAAGGCAGCAGCAGCAACAGCAGCAGCGTTATTTTGAGCATCGTCGTCGTCGTCATCATCATCATCATCTGTGTGACCGGAGTGGTCAGTAGAGTACGTAGTGTATTCATTCATGCGTATCAAGACAGGGGAAATGCATGCGATTTTTCAAGGTCAAAGGGCAATAGATCCCAGGTATTTGAAGTTGTTTACAGCTTCCAGCTTTTGGCCCTTCACTTTGATTTCTATTTTGAAGCCCCGAGGGTTGTTCGTCATCGCCTTGGTCTTCTCGGCGCTGATCTCCATGCCATATGCCTGTGAGGTCTTGTCCAGGTGCTCGACAAGACTAGTCAGCTCCTCTTCACTTCCTGCTAATCCATCAATGTCATCAGCAAAACGTAAGTTGGGGATCTTACTGCCACAGATGTTCCTTCGTGGTCTGCTAGGGCATCAGTCATTATCCTTTCGAGGAAGAGGTTGAAGAGTGTGGGGGAGAGTAGACAGCCCTGTCAGACTCCGACCGTTGTCCTGAACCATTCGCCTGTGATACCATTGAACAGGACTGCGCTGGTCGCTCTGTCATAGAGATGTTCGACGACTTTGATGATACAAGATACAATATACTTTATTGCCCTCATTGTACAAGGAAATTCGTTTTGTCGGTGGCAAAAACATAATACATACATACATAAACAGAAACGTACAAGAAGTTCAACATTAATTAACTCAATCACATCGCTCAAGTTATTGAGTCAAAACAGAAAGACACAATAAAATAGGACACATTTAGCGCTACATCATAGGCAATTCAATTTAATAGAGAAACATTTTACACCGCAACAAGTAATCACAGGAGGAACAAAAGACACAAGCATGCACATCAAACAATCATCGTCACGCAATCACACATACCCGATCCTCAACCATAACACATGTACAAGCCACCCCCCCCCCCCCCCCCCCATCATGTTCGTCGTCCTGCATCACAACACTATCACAGGAAAGATCAACAAGAGACAGGCACGCACATCAACAACCACACTCACACAGCACACACACACGATCATCAACGCATAACGCATGCACCCGGGCTCCCCCCCCCCCCCCCCCCCCCCCCCCCCCCCCCACACTCTCACATGTTAATCCTTGTTGTCACAGACATAGTTCACACCATTCATAGTCCTTTCTGTCACAGTTCACAGCACTACAAGTCCTCGTCACTCCTGGTCCCATAGTCACGTCAAGTCTCACAACAATCTTCATGCATACTACCCATTGACCGGGACTCGTTGAAGAGACGGATGGCTGTCGGGAGGAACGAATCTCTCATGCGGTTTGTTCTGGCAGGCCAGCACCTCAGGCGACGTGAAGACTCGCGAGTGGATTCGCATGACGCGAATGCCTGGTGCAGAGGGTGGCGGTCGTCAGATCGAATCTTGCCCATCTCGCTACTGGGGTAGCGATCACTGATAGGCTGGAGGTCGGAGCCAGTGATGGCGCCGGCTTCCTCCACGACCTTCTCCAGCCTCTCCATGTCGCCCTTCCTCACACTGCTGTGGTAACAAAGCTGGTTGAAGGAGACGACGCTCTCAATCGTCGCCTGGTAGAAGAGGTGGAGAATCTCAGGGTTGACGCGGAACTGCCGCAGCTTTCTCAAGAAGAAAAGCCTCTGGTTCGCCCGCTTGCACACGGCGTCAACGTTCGGCGACCAATCGAGCTGGTTATCGATGATGGTGCCCAGATACTTGTAGATATCAACCATCTCGACTGGTTCGCCTTTGATGACGATGGGATCGACCGTGGTCTTGTCTCGTCGAAAGTCCATGATGAGCTCCTTGGTCTTGGTCACGTTCAGCTCCAGGAAGTTGTCGTCGCACCACTTCACCAGTTCCTCTACGGCGTTTCAGTACGCCGATTCGTCATTCTTTAGGATGAGACCTGACAGGGATGTGTCATCTGCGAATCTTGGAGCTGATGTTGTAGCTTCTCATTGTGGCCCACAGCGCAGCATGCCAGACTCTGTCAAATGCTTTCTTAAA
>JAWQFJ010028615.1:47500-52500 GCA_034096865.1 Theodoxus fluviatilis
CCTGCAGGTGAGCTGCGCTATATGCCAACGTTATCAAAATTTGGGACAACCATCTCTCAGTGGGTTCTTTTCAGTCGCAGGTGAAGAAGGGTTTTTGAATGAATTTTTTGTGCTAGACCATTCTTTAGTCGTCGTTGTACGCGCAAAACGCGACTTCTCTGAGAACAAAAAGGGCTCATATGGGTGTGACCTAGCACTAGCCTCCCGTAGCAACCAGACAGTGATAATGGCTAAACAAGGAAAAAATGTATTCGATGAAGTATTACGGGGAAGGGAATACAGAAGACAGAGTAATGGCAGAGAGGACTCTTAAAGCAAATTAATACAAACTGTTTTCGAAAGCTTATCCCTGCTGGATGGGTAAATCCTGAAGACTCATCTTTCCTCTGCAGAAACAGATGACGCAAAAGATTAGTGGAAAGAGAGAGAGAGAAGAGAGAGAGAGAGAGAGAGAGAGAGAGAGAGAGAAAGAGCGAGCGAGAGAGAGAGCGACAGAGAGAGCGAGAGCGAGAGAGAGAGAGAGAGTGAGAGAGAAAGAGAGAAAGCGAGTGAGAGAGAGAGAGAGAGAGAGAGAGAGAGAGAGAGAAGATGGTGAAAACAGAAGCCACTGACATGGGAATATAGCCGATGTATTTCATTAGAATGGGAATAATAAATCTGACAAGTCTTGCCGCGAGATCATACCCTAGCTACCGTTACGGAAGACTCGATGACAATTTCTACCTTGTAAATGTCAGAAATGAGCAGAAGTATGTCTTCTGTGAAGTTGCACAGGGGGAAATTGATAGCCGTTGTCAATGTGAAACAAATACACGTAGACGAAAAACAGAACAGTGCAAACATGAAATTGAAAATGCCTCCATAAGCAGCTCAATTACTCCAGAAAACACATACAAACCAGAATGGCTTCAGAAACTCTTTCCTGAACGACGAAAATCCATTGGCTTGATGTAAAATGCTTGTGACCCTGATGACTTGCTTTTATCCTCTTATCCCAGACATTTTCATCATCATGCAGAACTTGGTTTGACATGTACGCAACTATGACAAAAAAAGTTCTCTGTAGCACAGCTCTTTTGTTTTTTCTACCTGCTATCTGCTCAGAATTGCATGACTACGTTGCTCTGCAATAATGTCTCCAACGTTGATATCAGCCTAGCTTTCTCCACACATTTTGCTGTAGGAATCAAATTGACATAGCAGGGCCAACACAATGAACCGATTGGAAGTTTTTCTTGCTCGGCGCCAGTCAAATGTTTTGTAGTTTTAGGTATGTGCATACAAATCAGATGGTTTTTCTAAAGTTGTTAGACTAAGGACATACTGAGAAGTTAAAACCAGGGGGAATTCAATGTTGTGTAATCGACAAAAAGCATTTCTCATTCCTTGTCATCTTGACTCTTATGCCATTCAAGATTCACAACATCCTCTGCCATAACTATATTGTGTCAGTGACGATATTTGGATCACAAAGCACGACGCAACCAACCAACATTGCTCGTCTTTGGGATTGACATTCCAAGGGCTGTATCTCTTAGGAGGTCACGATTCGAGTGAGGACCAAATAACCTGAAGACACTCAACAACATTTTCTCATGTATCATTCTAATTAAGGAACACTCCATTTGTAAGGGGACGCCGATATGAATAGATGGTAATGATGAATAACAGTCAAGCCACCCTGAGTAGCACTACCTGTTTGCAGCTGTGCGAGGCGATTGGGTGCCGTGGTTCAATCCCCGCTCGTGGTGACTTGACCTTTATTCATCATCATTGCGATCTATACATATATGCGTCCCCTTAAAATAGAGCGTTAACACGACCCATTAGATGAGTTCCTGTATTAGAATGATACCTTCACGCTCCCGCAGAGCAGTCACATGACCTCCCCTGCACGAATACATTGACCGCAGGCGAACGACTGACTAAGCTTCTTTTTTTAAGATCGGGATTTGACGTAGTAGCTCGACCTGTTGGCAATAGTGCCAGGGGATTGGGTGCGGTGGTTTGGTTCCTGCTCGGGATGACCTGACTGTTATTCATCAGCATTTTTAATGCAGGAGGATGTCCACAAGGAAAGTGTGAAGCAGGCCCTAAAGCAATACAAATCACAAGCAGTTAAGTAATGCTTAGCAGTACATAGACAATAAAATCAGCCGAGAATAGCCAACATTATGCAAGATGTCCCTATGTACATCTTGTGAGTTTATGTAAAGAAGTACAAGTGACATTCATTCAGTAATCAGGAGGACGAAAACTGTAATCTGTGTACTGAAACATTCAAAGATATTTTACCACATGTCACAATGCTCAACTCAATATTCAATTCAACGCCACCCTGCACTACATGCAGCAGCCGACAACACTCAAACACATGTTTTTACCATTTCTGCAGCAGGTATTCTCTAAACACCGATATGGCTGCTCTCTTTTTGGCATAACCGAGTGAAGAAATAATCGGTAGCGACGTCCGACATTTGTATTCCTGCTGTAGTGCATGGTAAATCCATCATTCTCTAGTATCCCTGCTTAAATAGTAGATCTCAGCATTCTCCTCAAGCGACGTCTTCCATCTGCTTATGTGACAGAATAAGATGAATAAATCGTTGGGTTTTTTCTTCAACCTTATTTAGCAAACCACTTTCAGATTGTGATGGCCTAATGTGCATTACAAAAAGCACGGACGAAAAAGAATACATTTGACTCAATGAAGTTCACCTCTTAAACTGGAAGGCAAATTCCTAACTCTGTCCCTGAACACATGTTTTTATGTTGTTTTAATCCGTACACAGTCTTAATCTAAAACCCCGCAGCGCTGTTGGAACTACTTTTGAAAAGAGCACCCACACAAAAACTGACACACTAAGAAGGACCGACATTGCGAAACACCATGTGGAAACCTTTGAAGCCGATGACATTGATCTTTAGCGAGGACAATTATTGCCGGATCTTTTCGGTGGGACGACAGGTGCCAAGAAGAATGGTCGCTTTCTGACCGTAACTTTCATGTCACAAGACGACACGCCTACACAAAACTAAAAGCCACGCAAATCCGAAAATTTGAAAAACTTCCTGTGGCGAGGGCTTTACTTTGCAAACACTGAAAAACATCACAACGACGATACTTTGGTAGACAGCTCCAGGGGCTTCCGGGCGTTGCGGCTCATGTCGTGGTCTGGAGAACTGTTGCTCAGGCCCAGGCCGCATTAGACCAACTTTTTATCGACCAGTAGCCACCAGTCTCGGCCGATAAAAGTTGGTCCAGTGCGGTCGAGGCCGATTCCGGTGATCAAGTTTTCTCCCGACGAGTAGGCAGAAATGCAGTCTTGCGTGTGTTTTCCCGTTACATCTACTTCTGTCTCGTGAACTGTCCTGCAATGCAACACTGCCTCTGTTTCTCTCTTGCGCTGACAGATTTGAGGTTTCTCTGTCTTGGTACCAGAGAGTCTGTACCTCCTTATAGAGTCTGTATATATATGCTGTGTCCACTTTAATTGTCTGCCTGTGTCTGTGTATGTGTTCATTCGTCTGCCTCTCTCTTCTCTCTATCTCTCCTCTCTCTCTCTCTCTCCCTCTCTCTCTCCCTCTCTCTCTCTCTCTCTCTCTCTCTCTCTCTCTCTCTTTGCTCTCGCTCTCTCCGCTTTCTTCTCAGACTGATGGAATGAGTACGGCGTAAGGTAAAATAGCCAAATCTTGCAAGCAGGCCAGCAGACAGATTCCCCATGAGAAGATTCCCCAGATCGATTTGAAGATAGACTGGTGCTGTGATCAAAAATGTGCCGGTGAGCTATCTTTTCCATCTCGGACTTAGAGCAGTAACAGGTGGTATCTGTTTTTAGCAGCCAGCCCGAACACGTTCGTCTGCTCGACACAGCGTGCACTAGAGAGCACTCTGAGAACGCCAATCTCCGCCAGAGAAGCTACAACACAATGCGGCATAATTCAGGCAGTGTGTTCTGTTTGCCAGGAATGATGATACATTACGGATTTAGCGCACCTAATGATTCATGGAGGTACGCTTGCGATGCGGCCTGTATAATCTAAGACGTTGTTCCGCCATACAGCAGTGGATTAGACTGTATAATCTAAACAGCACGTTTAGCTAGCCAGGCCTGACACTAAAACGTTTATATCATATTAGCCCTGCTAGCTGAGTGTGGAACGCATATGCCAGCTTGTAACTATGGCGATGCGATAACATCTCTTTATAGTTGTTATTCCAAAACGAGATAAAGATAACCTCCCAAAAAAAAAATTTTTTTTTTTTTGGGGGGGGGGGGGGGGGGGGGGGGGGAGGAGGAATAGGTCCTCGGGTAAAACCCTGACCTTGCAGTAAATTGAATCAAAATCCGTTGTGCACTTTTAAAATTCAATTTTGCAATAGAATAATGCACGCACGAACCCACGCACGCACGCACGCACGCACCACCTGACCGAAAAGCATAACCTCCGTGGCGGAAGTGATCAATACACGTGCCCCAGCAGCGGAGAAACGCGGAGTGACGGACAGAGTCCTCGACAGCAACAGCCGAGGAGGAATGTTCCCAGGAAGTAAATTGTGTCGTGTCGTTTCGTGTCCTGTCGTATCGTTCGTGTCCTGTCGTATCGTTCGTGTCCTGTCGTATCGTTCGTGTCCTGTCGTTTTGCGTCGTGTCGTGTCTTTGGTCATTTCAGACTGTTGTTGAAACGTGTCGCGCCCCAAAAACGTCTCGATGACATTGTTCTCGTTCAGTTTTTCGTATTAAAATATAATTGAATCAGGCCGAAAGATTATATAAAATATACGATTCGTTCGTTCATTCTCTCTCTCTCTCTCTCTCTCTCTCTCTCTCTCTCTCTCTCTCTCTCTCTCTCCCTAGATATAAATGAGCTGAAAGTGAGCAGTTGGTGCGAGAGGGACAGGATTGTCCATGCTGTACAAATATTGTTGAGAACGAAAGACACTTTTTTGTTCGACTGCCCGATGTATGTTGATATTAGGCTCTATTATCTTATACAAT
>JAWQFJ010028615.1:62500-77500 GCA_034096865.1 Theodoxus fluviatilis
CAGTCAAGAAAGATGGTGGAAATGAGGTATGGAACATGCAAAACTATCTTCTTGTAGTCTACGTAAAGTTTCTGCCATGAAGCATGCAGTCTAGAAAGAGACTAAATGAAGTGTGGAACATACACAACTATCTTCTTGTAGACGTCTTTAGGGACTGCTGCAGAATGATCTTAGAGAAAACTTTGTTGCACGAACAATAATGTTCTCCAAATTTGCTCGTAACGTAAAAGTTTTATGTTCACACCTGTCCGGTCGATGATCCTCTACGTTCCCAATTCCATCTAAAGCAGGCACGTCATGTCCACGAAATTGAAAGTAATGAATTGTGTGCTTACACTGTCTCAGATGCCACTGCACATCTGCCTGTATGGATCGGTAAATGAAATGAACACCTATTGCCTGTACTGTGATACTGAGCCAAATCACACCTCCAAACAGTGAACTATTCAAAACATGCACGGCGTGTTTGCAAAAGGGAAATGGCTGTTTCACGTTGTGTTCACAGCTTAGAGGTTGAGTCATATGACACCTAGCCCATCACCTGGGCGCAAAGATATCCGTTTAGAAGAGATAGCAGAGACAGTATCGATCTTCTCCGTCTTTCTAGTGAATGGTGCTGAGGCCTTCTACTTCCGGACAAACCGAAAATGTGTCTACATGGCATTGAAAACTTCTCTAATGTATTCTGCCAGTCTCTGAAGTCCAGGACAGGCGAAAAGTAAACTCAAATATGTTTTCGTGACTACCATTAATAGCCTCAATACCCAGTGTCTCCGGATCATATTATAACAATACAGTTTCAGAATCACAGAAAATGATAACAACGCGCCAATAGACCTTTAAATATGTTTTCTGTACCGCCATGGCTAGACTTGTGAGCAATTGTACAAGGCAATTAGGTTCTGCAGTTTATTTCCTATTCAGGAAACCGCAAACTTTCCAGCACTAGTTTAAACCGTTATCTCAATATAGAGTGTCCCCTCACACCCCTGCAGAGTGTTGAATGATAATACATTTATCGAAATCATGGGCTGCACCCTGAGTGGCATTCACTGGTTTTTAGTTACATTACTAGTGTACGACACATAAGTTTACCAACTGTCACTAATAGTTTTCATTAATCTTTGAACATAAGCCCTTTGCATAGAGAATTAGAAGATAATAATATATTCGTTTACGGTGACCGTCAGTGACTCTAATCTTGGCCGCTGGAAACAGGTCTGTAGAACATATCAGAGGCAATTATTATCTTTAACATCTGCAACCTCAGAAAACTCACAGGACCAACAGGGCCAGCCATGTGCAATTTACTCATATGATGTGATATTTAGATTTGGCACAGACGAACGTGGATCCCAGACGAGGCAAATTCCTGGACGCGCTTTCAGAACAAACGAACGGCAGGATGTCTTTAGACAGGACGGAATGATGGGCTTTGCAGTCAGCCTGGCTCCCAAACGCCCATCTATCCCGACAAAACTAATAAAGATGCGTTCGACAGTAATGCATTCCTGGCAAGGGAAGATGCATAATCATGCATAGAAGACAAAGGCCATCGTTCCGCGAAAGTCCCGGATGACGGAACGTGTTATCGAAGGACTAGACTGCATCCTGACCTTTGTACGTATCTAAAGCCTTTTTCTCCCTACTGGCTGGCTGGCCTCAGGCGGAAGTCACGTCATTTTAGTATCGGGTTTGCATCTCAGGGATAGGCGGGAGGTGAACGGCGGAATCGCATACCAACACTGTTGTGGCTGCAGTGAACTCACTGACTCTGGTGTTGGAGGTTGGTGGCATTCATGTTCACTTTGACGAATGAAGAGATAAAGTGACTCCCTATCCATCGTTAAAATAGCAGCCTCCCTGATGAGGCGAGTCAACGTGTCATGCATTGTGAAACTTAATCAAACATCATTGCATCATATGTGATCCACGTGACAGAAGTTTGGGACGCAGCATGGGCACCCCCGTGCTTTGAGCGAAGTTAGCCTAAAGACAGACGGTGATTTAGACATAGCTACCTAAGCCTTCCGAATGCAGTACTTAGGAACGTTCATTATGCGAAGAGAGCTCACGTGATGAATACGCAGATTCTGAGACAATTCAAAGTCGACAATTCAAAGTTGGCAGCTCAAAGCCGAATCAATTCAAAGTCAGCAAATTTCAAAGTCGGCAATTCAAAGTCAATTCAAAGTTGGCATCAAGGAAAATCATAATAAAAATGTGTTGTTCTGCTGAATGTTACGCTAAGCATGCACTTTTCTCGATAGCAAGACAACTCCCATCAACGAAAATCATCCAATACTACCATCACATAAAACAAGCACATTCTATTACTATAGACCAGTGGCACAGAAACCCTTCATCATTAGGAGAATAAAAGCTCGAGTTTTGAGTAGCAAGTCCACATTTTAAATATTTTCGTTGATGTCGATTTTGAATTGTCGCCTTTATTTGGCAGACTTTAAATTGTGCTGTCAACATCGATTTTTTAAACTTTGAATCATCGACTTTGAAACGCCACTTTGAATTGTGCTGAATTTAATTTGTTCTGACGTTGAACTGCCAACTCGGAATTGCCCACTTTGATCTGCGGACTATGAATTGTTGCGATGCCGATTACTTCACTAGTGCTTAATGTCTGTCTCACGCACGATTTCAACACCGTGCATGGTACTGCATCCTTAGTTTTTCAGGATTCCCCAATCATGTTGAAGCGCTGATGAACTAGTCACGTGATTCCCCAGGATATTCAACAGTTTCAGATCTGCTTGCGTCTTCCTTTTGCTGTAGTCTTTTTGCAGATGTTTGTTGCTCATAAGATGTTATTGCTCCTGCTGTTTCTGCTGCTATTGCTCCTGCAGCTTCTCCGACTGCAGCTGCTGCTTCTAATGCCACAGCTGCTCTTGCTGCTTCTGCTGCTGTCGCTTCTGCTTCTGCTGCTTCTGAAGCTGCCGGTGCTGGTGCTGTCTATCATACTATGCTGCCGTTTTGTTTTGTCTCCATTGACTCGGCAGTATTTTCCCACATGACTCTATTCGGATGCATTGTCATATACAAATATCAGCGGTTGGCAGCAAACATGAGGGAATGAATATCCTATTTTGGTTATTTTTGGTCAATTAACGTGTCATACTTTTGATATGATTACTTGCACATAATCTCATTTGCCTGAATGTGACATAGCTCCTGCAATGAATAATACGACCCAGGAAGAAAAAAAACACTGCTTGTCATCAACGTTCATCAGATGTACGAGAGCACATGATTGCATGAATAAGGGCCCCTTATTTTTCAATATGAGGACTTCTTCCGTCATCAAGATGAATATATCCTAAATAACTAAGTTATGATATCTATTGCAATTACATATTATATTTCAACACTACTGCGTTAACTGGAGAGTCGATGGAATGGGTTCCACACGAAGTTCAAAACGTTCTCAATCTCTGTTGGGAAGCATTCTCAAAGAGCGGCTTGCTTTAAAAAACAATCTCGGGAGAGAGCAGTTTCCCGTACATCTGTTGTCACCCTGCGCATTAAGCATTGTATTCCTCCATTACAGCTGCAGCCGAGTCATGTTCTTCTCTATGAGCAGAGCCGGCTTCCTCATTTCCTCTCTCCCGAGATTGGTGGGGAATAACAGAAGTGTACTTGATAACCGCCTTATTATTCTCTCTCTCTCTCTCTCTCTCTCTCTCTCTCTCTCTCTCTCTCTCTCTCATTGTCTTCTCTGTGTGTCTTCTCTGTCTCTTTGTCTTTCTGTATGTCACTGTGTCTGTCTCAGTGTCTCAGTGTATCAGTGTTTCTCTCTCTCTCACTCTCTCTCTCATTCTCTCTCTCATTCTCTCTCTCATTCTCTCTCTCTCATTCTCTCTCTCATTCTGTCTCTCATTCTCTCTTCTCTCTCTCATTCTCTCTCTCTCTCTCTCTCTCTCTCTCTCTCTCTCTCTCTCTCTCTCTCTCTCTCTCTCTCCTCCCCCATCCCCATTCTCCGAGTCGGTCTTGATGTGCACCTTGTGCTTTATAGTCATATTTCCGACCTCAGGAATCTCTCATCTCCCCTGTCTATTCCGCCAGAATTGACTGGCTCCGTGCTTTCTCCGAGCATCCATTCTTTCAATCCTATTCCCATTAACACCCCTCCCCCTCCCGTCCTCCCCCCCCCCCCCCCCCCCTAGCCTCTGTCATGGTCCCTGTTTACGCCTAGGCCTGACGCACTCAGCTCGCACCTTCCCCGAGTCCATGTTCCCATCTCCTTCTGCTCTTTGTGTGCTGTCCCGTTGCCATTCACCCATTTCATTTGGCATGGGGGAACAGACTTTTCCTTTCCAGCCACCCCCTTCAATTCCTTGTGAAAGGATTGCCCGTTTCCTCCTTTACCCCAAGCGTCCCTGCCTTCTCTTTATGTCCCAGTACCTCTAACTTGGCTGGCCCCTGTGTTTCGTGTGGCAGGCCGACTCATTACGTGGGTAAACTCTTCCCAGCGCCATCATTGATTCATCGGGAAACCCATCCTGCGGCAGCGAGTGGTCCTTGGACAGCGCCAGGGTTATCTCTGCACTGACTAACGACCTACGGGAAAGTATGGGTCGAAGGCGCATGAGATTGAATTTCTTCCCTGAATGTTCGCTCGTGTCCTGAAGCTCAGATTCGCGCTCTGAAAGTCTGAGCCTGTGGACCGGCGTCAGCAAGGCGTCCGACAGATGGCGCTTTCCTTGCAAGGATCAACCCTGTCGCGCGTTGCTTCGCCCACCTAGTTGGCAAATAATAGGCCGGTGTCAACATGTGTCACAATTTGACTGCCTTTACTTCTGCTTTCATCGTGTAGACACCGGCCTGATTCCTCGCAAGATCTTGCAAGGTTCCTAGCGTAAACAACGCGCCCTTGATCTAGAACTTCTGAGTTTAATCGGGATGCGGCTTCAATTGCGCCATTCATCAATCGTGAATGAACACAACGCCCAGTTGGTTCAGAAATAACTGCAAACAAAAGACCCTCTGATTATCGTTAATCCTCACATGCCGATTTAAAGAGATGATATACATCACGCTTCACCAGGCCTGTAAGTCAATGAGATTTCTGTCTTTCTACGTGTAAGCCATTCTCTCAGGCAGGAGGAAAATGTCGGTCGCTTGACTGGCTTCTCTAACCGTGTCACTAACGAAATTGTAAGGCCCTAGTCAAAGCTTTCTGTCAAACATTTGATCAAAGCTGTGTGATCAACGTCCCGAATCACTGAAGGAGTGCCCTCTGTTTTAGTCAGTGACACGCGCACAGAGCGTGAAATAGGACGTTTAGAATGGAAAGGCATAAGTACAACAAGGTACTTTTCTTTTTTTGTAATTATTTTTGTTGTTGTTTGTTGTTGTTGTTGTTGAAGACAGATCTTAAACACATGATTTAGATGCTATGGCTAATAGCATTAGCGGAGTTATTTTAATACTTTACGCAAAAATATCAAACACCTGGTTTAGACTTACAACAACAACAACAACAACAACAAACAACAAAACCCACCACGTTTTTGACAGTACTATCATAACATATTGTAAATTAAATAACCCAGAGGTATCGTCACACTATTGCATGACCTGCGCACTGTAATATGTAACGACCTTTATCATCTAACTGGAACACTGTCAGAGAATGGAATATATCCTTGGTTATGTCCCAAAGTCCAGATTGTAAACAACCCATGCTGAGAATGCGACCAGTGGACTCGCAGCTTTCACTGCTGACCACTTAGCAGCTCTCACTCTCTGGGACAGTTTTTATGGCTGCTTGACTTCTCTGTAGAGATCATGATTCACCTGCTGTCCTCTCTTCTCGGACGCACTTTCACATCTGACATAAAAGTCCAACCTGTTTACAGTAGAACGACAACAAGGACGTTGACTTTCAGGGGAAAAGGAACATTGTGATAAGTATGTTTGTACAGAGGGCGTATTACTCAATTTGCTGACCAGACATGTCCTGTGAGGCGGTATTCACAGGCATGTTAACATGTATTTGTAGTTTATTTCTCTATAACAGGGCGTGTATTTTAACTATATGATAAAGTAGATATGTTTTAACAGCTTCCACCGCCATGACATCTCTCTCACCAACTGGGTCGCTGTGTCCCGCATACTTTCAGGACTGCCTTCAATCGTTGGAAATATATCGTGGTAATTTTTTGTATTGCGATTGTTCACCCATTGATGGGTGGCTCAAACCGCATACCTCTACCTCCTGGTTATAGCACCACTTCAACACTGTATGAATTCCCCAGGAAACATACAACCAGGCTGCAGGTGGACGCGCCAAAGTCATGTTTTGCCATTTTCAAGCTCAGCCCTCACAGGATCCCGTTTTACTGCTGGTAATGGAAGTATAAAGCATCTTGCACCGCGAAAAATATCTACACTCATCTACCGATCAAACAAAAGACGAGAAAAGTGGATATGTGCACATTTGAAGGATCAACAAAAAAGGAACAAATATGACCAGCTGTACATCATGTCTGATGGAGTGCTGTTTGCCTAAGTTTGAAAGCACACTGTGTTTGAAAACTTCAAGGGGAATGATACTGTCTGACTGCATGGGGAGTAACGTCCCCTTTGTTTACGCACGATGCTTGAGTCACACACATGATCACTCGATGTCACTCAGTCAATACTTCAGTGCTTCGAAATATCGGTGAATAGACCACCAAGCAGCGGCTTTGTGGTCCCTGTTTTTACATTCCGTCAAACGACAATTCCAGACTGATGGATGGTTTACATAAATCTCTCTTAGACTTATATTTGCGTCAGCAATTAATCTAACGAGGGCTCCTGTTCGTGTTTTGATTACCAGTGTTGTTGTGACGTATCATGATTTCGCGAATTTCATTGGCCATTGTCGCGAACATGTTGCGGAAAGCTAGAGCAAGTCCTAGCTCTTAAAACAGAAGCAAAACTTGTTTTGAAAGCATTGCTAGGAGTCACGACACACTGTTAATACAATAAAACACCAATGCTTTGGCGTGTTGGAAACAAAACATGCTCGGTGCAAATATAGTGTGATGTAGCGCTGACAGGGTTGGCAGGAAACCTAACAGCAAGAAGAGCAAATGAATTCATTGATCATAGGAACTGTACTGAACTGTACTGATCTGAACTGATCTGAACTGCACTCTACTGAAATAAATTTCATTAATCAACATCAATCATCATCATCATCATCATCATCATCATCATCATCATCATCATCATGATCACGATCATCATCATCATCATCATCATCATCATCATCATCATCATCATCATCATCAATCATCAGTTCAAACAAACAAATGGAAAAAAAAAAGAAAAACAGCAAACGAGGAAGTCTACTGAGTGTAGTAACGTCAGGGGTGGATTAGAAGGGGTGGGGTGTGGCTTATCCCCTTCTAGCCGGGAAAAAACGAGAGAGAAGGAGATATACGTTGTTGAGAGAGAGAGAGAGAGAGAGAGAGAGAGAGAGAGAGAGATAGACAGGGAAGGCATGTGTGTGAAAGGTATGCGAAATTTAGAAAGGTAAGGGCATCGGATGGTGAAGAAGGAATGTTAAGAATGCTGGACGAGATGGATTGATGGAGATTTCACAGCGCCGAATTGTGTCGAGTTGCATTCTAGTACAAGTCAATGTAATGTACAGTATAGTAATTCATTATATAAAATAGTTCCATGTTGTCTTAAATTGTTCAAGGATCTGGCTGATTTTTGCGCTATAGTTTTCAATTTGAATTACCTGTATTATGTATCTGGTCAAATCGTGAATATTTGTTTTTTTCATCTTTCTGCTTACAATAATAAATATGTTTTCTAGTTAGGGTTAATATGTGATTTACTGCTTTACTTTCCTGCAAAGCTCCAAATAATTTTTCGGAAGTGGTGGATTTGACAGCTTGGCCTAGTTTTTGAGACATATACAATTCAATATTGTCCCAGAGAATCCTGGTAAATGGACAAAGGAGAAAAACATGTTCCAGTGTCTCTCGTTCATTTGTACCCATGCTGCACCTGTCGTCGTTTGTTAGTCTTATTGCTTTTATAAATACATTAGTTTGTAGGATTCTGTGCAAGAGCTTGTACTGAAATGATCTTGTTCGCGTGTCTGGGTTAGCCCTTTTATTTAATGTGTGATACTTCTTCCGCGGAAGATTGTAGTCGGACAGGTATCGTGACCATTTTTCATGTCCTGCAGGTAGTGCATTGTTTTTTGTTAGAGTGTTATAGAAAAAAGTAATGCCTCTCTTTGCTTTGGTTTCCAATATTTCCTTAATTGGAGGAGAACTGGGAATATCTAGCATAGATTGATTACAGTTACATGCGAGGATATCTTTCCATCTCCCCGGAATGTTATGCACTATTCTGTTGTATAATTAAAAAAATTGCCATTAATCTGGTACTGCGACAATATTTCAGAAAATAATTTTGGTTGACCTTTCACATTGACGATATCTCTGACTGACTTCATCCCGGCGTTGTACCACGCAAGGTTGAACAAATATTTATCTTTCATAGATGGATTGTTCCACAAAGAGTGAGAGAGAATTTGTTCTACTGTTGATGGTTGATCAAATTTTTGTTAATATCTCCTTCCAAATGCTGAAAACTTCGTTTCAAAATGGATTCAGTCCTGCGATGGTTCCAGGGTCAATACAGCCTCCTGTCTTCAGTACGATTTCACATTCATGGTCCGTAAAAGGCAGATAAATGCGTGTAAAGTTATCTTGCAGTAAACGTCTCATCCAAGTCAATTTTAGAGCCTTGTCAAAGCTATCTACATCTATCATTCCCAATTCTCCCCCACTACATTCCTTTATCTTTATATCTCTTTTTATTTTGCGAGGTTTACCGTTCCAATGAAACTGGAAGCATGTCCTGCTGATCTCCTTTATCATACTGTGAGGGGGTCGAGGAATGTTCATCAGATAATAAGTAAATTTAGACAGTGCTAGTGGCTTTATGACTTTGACTTTTCCGATAAGTTTGAGTTTATTCTTTTCTTTTCCTACTAGTCCGTAGTTTTAATTTAGAGACATCCGATATGTTGGCGGATAATGTAATCCCACGAACTTTAAAGGGACTGATTCTAATCTAAATTATAGTTTGTGTATATCTGAGTCTTGGAATTACTCAGAGATCCGAACCAAACCAATCTTGTTTTTCGATGTTTACTTTAAGCCCCGATATGCTTTCAAAGTATTTCAATGTTTCAAGTATTGCTTTTAGTGATCCTTCACTACCGTCAAGGAAAAATTCTATATCATCTGCGTACTGGGCTATCTTGTGATCTTTTCCGTTAATTGGTATTCCCCGGATTTGTTCATTTTTATGACAGAGGATATTCAGAATTTGAGCACGAATGAGAAAAAGAAAACTTGCGATTGGATCGCCTTGTCTACAACCTCTGAAAATAGGTATGGACCTGGTCAGGTAGCCATTCTGCAGCACCCGAGCAGATGAATTGTTGCTAAGCGTTTCAATCCAACTGATAAATGACTGTCCAAATCCAAACATTTTTAGACAGTCTGAAATGAAATTTCTTGGTATATTATCAAAATCTTTTTCAAAATGCACAAGTACATGAAGACCAGGAATTTGCTTCTTTGAAGTGCAGTACGATGTCTCGTATAGTAGTCTTATATTTTCACCTAGATATCTTCCTTTTAAGAAGCCTTTTTGCTCTGTGTTAATAATAGAACCAAACATTTTTCTATGTCTGTTGGCGATACAAGTAGATGCAATTTTATATACAGTATTGGGCGCCAGCTTTTGAGATAGTTTTTATCATTGTCTGTTTTTGGTATACATGTAATCACTCCCTCTCGTTGTACAAAGGAGAATTGTTTATCGTCATATGATTCATTGATTGCCTGTAAAATTATTTTGCCGAAATCTTTCCAGAAAAATTTGAAAATTTCTATTGGATAGCCATCTGAACCGGGTGAACAATTGAATATCGTGGATTTCACTGCTTGAGCTATTTCTTCGTACTGTATTTTACCTTCAAGAGCTTCACGGTCTTCATCACCTATTGCATTGATTTCATTCTTATCAATGGTATCATACCACTGACTATTTTGACTGTGAATTCCATTGTATAGATTTTTGTAATAGTTGTGAAGTTCATCTAGAATTTTGCTCGGTTCAGTTATTTCCTGGCCATCCGATTGTATTAGTTTGTTTACTCTCTTCTCAGTGTAATTACGCTTTTTCAAGTGGAAAAATATGCACTGTTTTTTCTTCCTTTGCATACCCACGTATTCAAGATCGTATCATTAAAATTTATGTCTTATTTTTTCTTATTCCTTCAAGTTGTTTTTATCTTTTCTTAAGTGCCTTAATCGCGGCTGTGTTTTAACACTCTTTTCGTCGTTAGTTGCTTGATGTAATCGTTTTATTTCTTCATTTAATTTGTTTTCTCTCTCATTGCTTTTTTTCTTTAATCTATGGGCGTATTGGATTGTTTTCCCTCTTATAACCATAAGTGTTGTAGCTAGAAAGAGCTTCCAAGGGATTTTGAGCTGCAGGTTGTCGTGCAAAATGTTGTTGAGATTTTTTCTATCGTAAGGGAGTGCTGCATATAGTTCAATGCACTCCTGCAGAGTATTGTAACTACTTGTGTATATATATTCTTCATTTCGAAGCAGGGAGGCATTGAACGTCCAAGGACCTTTTCCTCTCTTCTCCCATTTTTTATTTATAGTGAGAGAAACCATAGAATGATCGGTCCTATATCCAGGTTCAATTTGCACTTTCTGAACCAGTGGTTCGAGATTCTCAGAGATATAAAAAATCTAAACGAGATTGCTTTTCAAAGTTTTCAGTTTGCCATGTAAACTTTGTACTCTTTTTGTTATGCTTACGCCAGAAGTCAACAAGACCAAATTCTTGCATTTTCTCCAACAGTACAGATTGCACTCTTTTGTTATTAATTTGTTTGTAGTTGTAATAGTCCTGTTTTGGATCCATGACCAGATTTCAGTCGCCCCCCAAAACAATGGAACTATTATCCATCTCTTCTATTTCACAAAATAGTTCTGTGAAGAAATTCGGATCATCACGGTTGGGCCCATATACCCTACAAATGGTTATGTTTTGGTCTTGCATAGTCACATCAGCCATTACATAATTTCCCCCTTGATGTACACGAGTATTGTTTATTTTGTACTCAAAAGTGTTATTAAACAGTAAAGCTGTGCCTCTCGAGTTAGAGCTGTAAGGAGCTATTTTGCCTTCAACTCCCCGTAAGTATTGTGCGAGCCTTTTCTTCATCTAAATGAGTGTTCTGAAGGAACATTATCTAGATCTCAAGTAGTCTAGAAATCTCTTCTTTTACGTCGATCCGCCAGACCAAGGCAATTCATGGTAAGTATCTTGATGTATTGAGTCGTCATTAACGGAAGTCCATAAAATTCTTTCTCGCTATTGCAGTAGTCGTATACATTGCTTAGAACTTTTACAGCTATTGAGCAGTTAGTTTTGATTTTCTCGACACAATTTTTGGTCCAGTTGAAAGTAGGCAGACGGGAACAAGAAACAAAGTTCATGTGAAGATCAAAAAAGGTAGATAGAATATAGTAGAATATAGAGTAGCATAAACAAGAGATGTGATAAAATGGATGGAAATTATTAGGAACTGAGCTTGCCCACCCGTCTCCACCCTTCGCTTTCCATCATGTCAGTTTCAAGGCGCAATTTTTACAGGACGCCACAAATCAAACACGAAGGAGAAACTACTCGTGGCATAGTAGATAAACCCGTGACAAAAACAAGAAACAAAGTCCACAATCCTCTTACAGCTTGCAATGATAGGTAACAAACGATCAACGCATAATCAGCTTATCTACATGTCTTTTCTAGCGCACACACGTACACACACACACGCGCGCGCACACACACACACACACACACACACACACACATACAGTCACGCACCTGCCACTATGTCAATTTTGAGACGATTTTAGCAAGCAAGCACGAATCAAACAAAAATAACTTCATTAAGACCCAACAGTTAAATATTTGAAAAAGACTTCACACTCCTCATATAAAATGCAATAACGGGTACATAGATAGCAAATGAACAGCTAGGGCATAATCCGCAGATTGCACATGCAAAGCGATATGTTACGGGTTTAGGTGAAACTCCCCGGACAGGCTAAGTCAGTCAGGCGGGGTGGCGGGTGCGGTTTTTAAGGCGTTTTAGGACAAAAGAATCAAAATGGCCTTGAGAACTTTTGACCAAAAAATATCCCGCAATAGCGGCCCCCCGCAATAGCGGCCCCCCGCAATAGCGGCCCCCCGCAATAGCGGCACCCTCCGCAATAGAGAACCGACCCCAAATGAACAGCTAGGGCATAATCCGTAGATTGGGGGAAACGCACACACACACACACACACACACACACACACACACACACACACACACACACACACACACACACACAAGCAGCTATACAAACCGATTGGTATAGTAGGATAGATACAAACATACGTAAACACGCACGCACGCACAACTATACACAAGCGTGCACGTGCAAATCGATGCTTGCTGAGGCATCAAATTAAACAAAAGGCAACAAACGTTGAGTCATCTTGGCAGGGGAAGGATAATTAAAAAACATATCACACACACACGCACGCACGCACACACGCATGCACGCACACTCTCAATCACTCACACACTCACTCACTCACTCACTCACTCACTCACTCACTCACTCACTCACTCACTCACTCACTCACTCACTCACTCACTCACTCACTCACACATTCAATCACTTACACACACACACACACACACACACACACACACACACACACACACACACACACACACACACATGTAGCATAAATCGTTGTGTGCTGACATCGCGTCTCAAGAAAGGAGGCTACAGGAATTACATGTACACGGCCAATTTTGTAGATCAAAACAGATACAGATGCATGCAGAACTGTTGAATAGAGATCTGGTTCCTGTGTAGATAACTTGAATTACCCTCAGCAGACAGAATATTGTCGAAGCATACAAGCAACGATAAACTGAGTAAACTGCGTGTCCACTCATACAACTGCTGAAGACATTGAGTATACCGATACTGGAGCTCGTGATCATGATGCGCAGGTCATCGAAAAGTGATTATTTAACACCCACGCGCGCGCGCGCACACACACACACACGCATGCACGCACAGACACGCAGTCACACAAACACACAAACACACACTTTCTAACATTGGATGTCAGTAAATGATCTATAGGAAGCATTATATTCTTTCTATCGAGCAGCACAATAGTATTTGAAAAGTTATTCGGAGGCCTACTTCATATAAAATTGTTTGTAGTGGCACAGCTATGAGAATCAAAGTTTGAGCAACAGGAAGAAAATCCAACTTATGACAAGCTGCACGATCTACATGTAGCCAGCACGCAACAGTAATTAGGGATGCATTAAATGACGCACAACTTATAGGTTAACGTCTAATACCCAATGACTGATAGTACCCGTTGGAATTAGTACAAGAAACATGAGGAAGAGAGAATCAAACCAGAATACTACTTACAGATTCGATCGCAGCTAGAGAAAAGGCCCGACTATCTTCTGTTGTACCGGTTGAAGAGTTCTCTCACTTGCTCCACACTCTTTACTCCGAACAGTTTCTGACCGTTAACACCCTCCACATTCACCGCACAATTGAATGTCTACACCTTAGCGACTCGCTCATCCTGCTTCAAGTCCCTGAGGAGGCGCTGGTTGCTGGCTGTCAAGTCTTCGGACATGTAGATGTCGGACTTCTTCTCCCGAAACTTCCTGCGGCCTTTCAGCACGAAGGACTTGTCGCTGCGCTTCACGAGGCGGCAGATGATCGGGCGGCTCTGTCCTTCCCTGGGCTTTCCAATTCGGTGGGCTACAGAGATTTCCACTGCGCTGGTGATTTCCAGTTCCTTCCTGATTTGGCCTGAAATCTAGTTAGAGACAGACTCGACAAACTTGCAAAGACACAATGCAATATGGGACTACTGACCTTGTTTTACTGATGTTATTCGTCTGCCTTCCTGATGAAATTTCTATCGCCTTCCTCTCAGAATCCAAAATCAAATTTGTCCCATGTCTCATTTGTTGTCTGCTGCCGTAATCCTGCCGAACATTCTCCCACCAGGAGTATATGTTGCTGGTAGCTGTAATGCTATTGATCAGTGGCACTTGGAATAGTAGTGGTGGCGCTGCACTATAGCCTTGAAAATATACTGTAATAGTAGTGGGAGCAGCAGCAGTAGTAGTAGTAGTAGTAGATGTGGTAATAGTAGTAGCAGTCGCATTTGTAGTAGAAGTAGCAGTACTAGCAGCAGCACCAGTAGGAGCAGCGACAGCACCAGTAGCAGCAGCAGCAGTGGCAATAGAAGTAGTATGGCGGTGGTGGTGGTAGTAGTGGTGTTTTTTGTTTGATGATTATTGGTAGGTGGACTAGGACAAGGATGAGTAGGGCTGTTAGAACTACGAGTGGCAATAGGAGAAGATGAAGTGTTTGGGTGATGGTGGTGATAGTAGTGGTTGGGAAAGTAGCAACTACCGCACAAGAAGCAAGGTGAAGACGCAGTGATCTTTCCATTGAAGGAACTGCTGCTTGATAAGAATGTCAACAAGGATGCAATACCCGAATCGTTGACGTTCTGTTTTGTGTTGGTCTTCTGGGCCCGGGACAGTACCTTGGTTCCTTTTTGATGTCAACCAAGGTACTGGTCTGAGCATGTGGAACAAGACAAAAAGTCAACGTTTCGAGTGTAATACTCATCTTCAAAACACTATAATCAAACACCAAAAACGAAAAGGGTAACTCAGCTGCTGCTGTTAGCGCTGGTAACACAGGTAGGCAGGTAGGCGAGGCACTTTAAACAATCGTGGAGTCTGAGATTGTGTGTGGGTTTGTTTTTGTGTGTTGTTGTTGGTAGGAGTAGTTGTAGTTACATCAGCAACCAGTGCAA